>JABSTT010001981.1:0-235324 GCA_013339685.2 Hyalomma asiaticum
AATATGTGGCGCGGCGCCCTGGCGCGTCACATCTGCAAAGGAAGGAGTGTTCTGGTTGTGGAGGGAGAAGCGCTGGCGCGCCTGTTGAAAAGACAGACTGAATTTTACTTTAAGCTCAAGGATTTGTTTTTCCTTTTTCCAGGATGGGCACGATCGCGAGTAGGCGGGATGGTCTCCTTCGCAATTGGCACAGCGGGCTGCAGCAGTACAATTTTCCGATGAGTGTTCGTTGGAGCTACATTTTGCGCAAGTAGCGCGCCCTCTGCAGCTTTGCGACCCATGTCCAAAGCGCTGACATTTGAAACACCTACGTGGATTTGGTATGTAAGGCCTGACACGGAGCTTGCAGTAGCCGGTTTCAATGGAATCGGGTAAGTCACTGGTACCAAAGGTGATAATTATGTGTTTCGTTGGTGTTTCTTTGTTGTCTCGGCGTATCACTATTCTTTGGACATTCACTACATTCTGGTCTTGCCAGCCTTCCAATAATTCACTCTCTGATAATTCCAGAAGGTCGTCATCAGAGACGACACCGCGGACTGTGTTCATGGATCTGTGTGGGCCTACGGAAACTGGGACATCCCCAAAGGCTACCAGTTTAGATAAGTTCTCGTATTGGAGCTTGTCGCGAACCTGCAAAAGGAGGTCGCCGCTTCCCAACTTGGTTACACGATATCCTGGGCCGATTGCTTCGGTGAGTGTTTTCGAGACAAGAAAAGGTGAGATTGCTCGGACTGTTTTATTGTCTTTCTGACTATGCACGACATGAAACTTGGGGAAGGACTCCTTTGGTTTTGAGAATAGGAACGGTTCTTCGGTGCGCCACCTTTTCGGGCGGCGATCAGGGAGGGGGGGGAAAAAGTTGGCCATACAGATTGTGTAAAGTTCGGCGGCGATGGTGGCCACCCACCACCGAGCCCAACAAGGGGACGCTACAAGGTTTAATAGTAAACACTTGGAGACGTCAGCCATGCATCGCCGCTATAACCGAATATAACTACCCAAGGTTGCGCAACTACACAGGGTTAACCCTCGCCGCCAGGAAGTTTGGAAGTAAACAGAAGAGAGGAGAAGACAGGAAAGATGTAAAGTAGGAGAAAAAGGCGAAAATGTGAGAGGAGAGAGACAGGAAAAGGCGACTGCCGATTTCCCCCGGGTGGGTCAGTCCGGGGGTGCCGTCTACGTGAAGCCGGGGCCAAAGGGGTGTGTTGCCTCTTCCGGGGGGCCTTAAAGGTCCACTCACCCGGCGTCGGCTCAACCCCCAGGATCCCCTTTTCCCCGGACACGGCTGAGCCACGCACGGCTAGGCGTGGGAGGGGGTCGAAACCCCCCCGTTGGCTCGGGTGCGTGGTGTCGCCACACACCAAACGCCTGCACAAGCAGACGCCCCTGCGGGGCTGGTTTGTTACATAAAACATAGGTGGGTGCAGTGGCAGATGCTCCCGGAACGGTAGTAAAAAGTGCTATTTTTTCTGTGACTTTCTAGAGCCATGCATTGCAAAAGGATGTGGACAACACTCAGGGGCTCACCACAGTAGTGGCACATCGGTGGATCGCCACCCGACAGTATGCGTGTGTGCTATGTGTGTGTCCAATCCTTCTCCAGAGTGTTACCTGTGTGCGGCGTAGCTTTGATGCTAGGGGCCAGTTACTGAGATAAGGTTTGATAAGATGGAGTTTATTTGGAGTTTCCTTATCCCATAGCTGCTGCCAGTAGGTCCTGAGCCTCTTCCTGAGGAAGGGCTTCAAGTCCATTACGGGAACACCTACGGATATGCGTGAAGCGGTGGTCTCTACAGATGCGGCAAGCCGGTCGGCTAACTCATTCCCTTCAATATTGCGGTGCCCTGGTACCCAGCACAGCACGACGTCCCGCCTGGATGCGTAGGCGGTACACAGGGCTGTATAAAGGGAAATAATTACAGGATTTCTGTACCTCTTTAGGGTTTTCAAAGCTTTGATCACACTTAACGAATCCGTGTATATAACTGCCTTTGGTATATTTGACAGTGTAATGTGTTTAACTGCGGTAAGGACTGCATAAGCATCCGCGGTAAAGATACTCATGTTGGGGTGCAAAGCGCCGGCATCGGAAAAGGATGGACCGACTGCTGTATAAGAGACCCCAGCTTGAGTCTTCGATGCATCCGTAAAGAACTGAGGACAATGGTATTTGTGCTGCAGTTCTAGAAAGTGCATGCGGACATGTGTGGCTGGCGCATGTTTTGTGACATGAACAAAAGACAGGTCACAATCGATCAGCTGCCACTGCCATGGCGGAAGTTCAACAGGATAAGGCATCAAATCGTGTTCGGAAGAGCCACATCCATTTCTTCAGCAAGAGCCCTCACTCGCAAGGAGTAGGGCTCTCTCAAAGCAGGGCGATTCTGAAAAATTTGGGCGCTGGACAGATAATTTATTGTTGTGAATGCAGGATGTTCTCTGTTTGCCTTTGATTGATTGATTAGTGGGGTTTAATGGCGCAAGGGCCATGAGTGGCCAAAGAGCGCCATGACTGATCCTGTAGTATGTGCGTTGACTAGCGAGTGTGGATGGTAGGATGTATTATGGCTGTAAAGTGGCCTAAAATCACACGCTGAAGAGAAGCGTAAAAGATGTGTATATAGAATAAAATTCTGACAGTGACATGCGATGTGATCTATGAGTGTGAGGTGATTGAGCAGTGATCATGATATATACATGTGAGGTAGTTTACATAGCACGAATGCCTCTCCAGGGCCTTTGAGGCCAAAGGCCAGGAGGCAGGTGCTTACTTTGATAGAATTTCCGCAGCCGCAGCCTCAGTTGTGAGGCTGCTCTACGGGTTACCTGGGAAAAGAACATTAAAATTATTGATGTCTTTAAGAAATGCTAAAAGAGATTGATATTTAAAAAGTGGTTGCCTGCCTAGAACATAGCGGGATGAAGTGGTAACTGTTCCCGGTATATTAATGGAAAGTGCTTGTTTCTTTGAGCATCTAGTCCTGTGCATTGCAATAAGACGTGAAGGACAGTTAGAGGCTCGCCACATTTATCACACAGCGGTGGATCCCCACCGGACAAAAGGTATGAGTGTGTACTGTGTGTGTGTCCTATTCTAACTCTGCAGAGTGTTATTTCTATACGACGATTCTTACATATCTGCGGCCAGTAGTTACCAAGATGCGGTTTTATAAGGTGTAACTTGTTTCGGGTTTCCTTATCCCACAGGCGTTGCCAATGAGCTCTGAGCTTCTGTTTTAGGGAAGGCTTCAGGTCTAGCGCAGGCACAGCCATGGGTGTATTAGCAGCGTTTTCGTGGGCGGATGCAGCGAGCTGGTCCGCCAACACGTTTCCTTCAATGTCGCGGTGCCCTGGCACCCAGCATACAACAGCATGCTGTTTCAGTGAGTACATCGTGCATAAAAGTGAGTAAAGAGAGATGAGTATGGGATTTCTGTGCTTTTTTGAAGTTTTCAAAGCTTTTACCACACTCAGGGAATCCGTGTATATAACTGTCTTTTGTAGTTGTACTTGCTCTATGTGTTTTACAGCCACATATATCGCGTACGCTTCTGCTGTGAATATGCTAGTGCTAGGATGCAGAGTGCCAGCATCTGAAAAGGAAGGCCCGACCGCTGCATAGGACACACCAATATGGGTCTTTGAAGCATCTGTAAAAAATGCACGGGTAAGTGTATTTCTGCTGTAGCTCCAAGAAATGCATTCGAATGTGTGCAACAGGAGCGTGCTTCCTGACTTCTACAAAAGACAAATCACATTCCATAAGCTGCCACTGCCACGGCGGGAGCTGAGCAGCAGGAGCCAACAAACGGTGTTCAAGTGGCGCACCCATTACCTCCGCTAGGCCTCTCACACGAAGTGAGTAGGGCTGTCGTACTGTACGACGGTTATAAAAGAGAGCAGAGCTGGACAGATCATTAACAGTGGAGTATGACGGGTGCTGGTTGCCTGCGTTCACTTTGAGAAAGTACATGAAGGATATATAACATCTCTGCAAGTGCAGCGACCACTCGTTTGATTCAACGTAGAGGCTTTCTACGGGGCTCGTTCGAAAGGCACCCGTAGAAAGGCGAATACCTAGATGGTGGACTGGGTCCAGCATTTTTAGTGCGCTTTGGGTCGCGGACAGATAGACAATAGCCGCGTAGTCCAGGCGCGTGCGTACAAGACTTCTGTATAAATTCATAAGGCATTTTCTGTCACTTCCCCACGTTGTTCGTGACATAACCTTCAGTACATTCATTGCCTTCATGCACTTGTTTTTGAGGTTTTTTATATGAGGTAAAAATGTTAATTTCGTGTCTAAAATAATTCCTAAAAACTTTTGCTCCTTTTTCACAGGTAGCCGCTGGCCAAGCAGGCAAATATCAGGTTAAGGCTGCAGGCCTCTCCTTCTGGAGAATAGAACAGAATTGCTTTTTTGGGGATTAATGCTAAAACCATTTTCCTCTGCTCATTTAGCGACCCTGTTCAAACCCAGCTGAATTGGCCACTCACATATCGCAAGGTTGCACGATTTAAAACCAATCTGTGCACAGGCGCAGAGAATTCATTTTTATAATAAAAAGTGTGCAACTTAGGACACCACCTTGTGGTACTCCTGTTTCTTGAACATATATTTTTGATACAACATTGCCTACGCGGACACGAAATGTACGATGCGACAGGTAGCTCTCTATTATGTCCAACATTTTACCACGTATCCAGATGGGACAGGTCTCTCAATATTCCGAACCGCCAAGTTGTGTCATACGCTTTTTGTATCCCTACTGAAACGTTCCGTATGGTCTTTCCAATAATTCCATATGTTTCCGTAAGACTCATATGGAAAAATATGGAAAATATACGGCAAGTATATGGAAAACTTATGGACTTTGTATGGAAAATATGGAATTATTGGAATACGGAAACGGACTTTTTCAGTAGGGATATCGAGGAACACAGAGAGAAAATACTGTTTGTGAAAAAAAGCTTCACGGATTTGTGCCTCAAGGCGTACGAGATGGTCAGTGGTGGAGCGACCTTCCCGAAAACCACACTGGAAGGGGTCGAGCAATTTTTTTGACTCCAGGAAATGTATTAGCCGACGGTTAATCATTTTTTCAAAGAGTTTACAGATGATGATGTATGGTGTTTAATGGCGCAAGGGCCATTTAATGGCCAAAGAGCGCCAGGCAATGTGACAAGAGTATGGTAAGTGGTTGTATAAGGGCCTTAAAATTCCTCGCACTATAAGTATTAAAATAATGAGAGTGACGTGAAGTGTGCGTTTTGAGAATGAATGGCGAATGGTCGTTATAATAAAACTATCCTGGAGATATATGGCTTCAGCACGAGTGCCTCGTCAACGCCTTTGAGTCCAAGGGCAAGGAGGCAGGTGCTTTGTTTGATATAATCACCGCACCATCGACCTCTGTTGAGAGGTCATGCTACGGATTCCTGGATATATCACATGGAAATTCCGCACGTCTTTTAAAAATTCAACCAGTGACTTATGTTTGAAAAGTGGTTCCCTACCGATGAACATTGATGGGTGAAATGGTATGTGCTGTCGGTAGGGTAATGGAAAGTGTTGTTTTCTAAGAGCGTCTAGTTCTTTACATTGTATTAAAATGTGAAGCACGGTGAGTGCTTCTCCACATCTGTCACACAAAGGTGGATCGCCACCAGATAAAAGGTATGAATGTGTGCTGTATGTGTGTCCGGTCCTTAGCCTTGTAAGTGTAACTTCTGTGCGACGTGACTTCGATACTGGCAGCCAATAACCAAGTTGTGGCTTAATAACGCGGAGCTTATGTTCTGTCTGCATATCCCATGTGCTCTGCCAATAAGCCCTGAGCTTTCGTTTCAGGAGAGGTTTCAAGTCAAGTGCCGGGATAGCTATAGGTGCATTGGTAATGGTTGCATTGACGGATGCTGCTAGCTGGTCTGCCAGCACGTTTCCTTGTATCTCGCGGTGCCCTGGGAACCAGCACACTACGACATATTGTTTGAGTGAGTAGACTGTGCATAGGAGTGAATACAGAGATGTAAGGACAGGGTTTTTGTGTTTTTTCAGGGTTTTGAGGGCTTTTATTACGCTTAAGGAGTCTGTGTATATTACTGCACATTGAAGCTTTGATTGTTTAATCTGTTTGACAGCCGCAAGTATCGCGTAAGCCTCTGCTGAGAATATACTTGTATTAGGATGCAGAGCACCAGCATATGACACAGAACTGTGAGATTTCGAGGCATCTGTAAAGAATTCAGGACAAGTGTATTTGTGTTGGAGTTCCAGGAAATATGTACGGATATGTGCAATAGGTGCGTGTTTAGTAACTTCTACGAAGGATATATCACATTCTATGACCTGCCACTGCCATGGCGGGAGACGTGCAGCAGGAGCCATTAGGCAGTGTTCAAGAAGAGGTACACCTATATCCTGAGCAAGGCCCCTCACGCGAAGTGAGTAGGGCTCTCGAAATGAAGGACGGTTATTAAACAGTGGGGAGCTGGACAGATCAATGATAGTGGAGTGTGAAGGGTGTTCCTTGTCTGTGTTCGCTTTAAGATAGTATAAAAAGGACATGTAAGATCTCTGTAAGTGCAATGACCACTCGTTCCAATCGACGTACAAGCTTTCGACGGGGCTAGTGCGAAAAGCACCTGTGGAAAGACGAATGCCCAAATGGTGGACCGGGTCAACCATCTTCAAAGCGCTTGGTGTCGCAGAATGGTAGATTACTGCTCCATAATCGAGGCGCGTGCGTATAAGGCTTTTGTACAGATTGATAAGGCACTTTTTGTCACTCCCCCACGAAGTTCGTGAAAGCACTTTTAGAATGTTCATTGTTTTTATACACTTGTTTTTTATATGTTTGATATGCGATATAAAGGTCAGTTTAGAGTCCAGAATTACGCCCAGAAATTTATGTTCTTCCTTTACAGGTAACTGTTGGCCGTGCAAGTCAATTTCAGGATATGGGTGAAGGCCTCTCTTTCTAGAGAAGAGAACACAGGTGCTCTTTTGTGGGCTTAACCTAAACCCATTTTCGTCAGCTCATCTGGACACATTGTTCAGGCCCAACTGAACTTGTCGTTCACAGATACCAAGGTTACATGAGCTGAATCCCATCTGTATATCATCGACATGAGTAAAAGATAGTGTGTGGGATGGACAGATGAAGAGAATTCATCTTGGCAATAAAAAGCGTGCAGCTCAGCACCCCACCATGGGGCACTCCAGTCTCCTGCACGAATGGTCGTGATAATACATTACCTACTCGAACACGGAATGTACGATCGGACAAGTAACTCAATTATTGTTAACATCTTACCTCGTATACCTAAGTGTGAGAGGTCTCTCAGTATTCCAAACCGCCATGTTGTGTCATATGCTTTTTCCATGTCAAGGAATACTGAGAGAAGAACCTGTTTATGCGCAAATGCTTCCCGAATTTCGGAGTCAATACGGACTAAGTGGTCAGTTGTGGATCGCCCTTCTCGAAATCCACACTGGTAAGGATCTAGTAATTTGTTTCTTTCGACAAAGTGTATTAGCCGACAATTGATAATTTTCTCGAAGACTTTACACAGACAACTTGTCAGCGCGATGGGCCTGTAACTTATGACAGACGATGGATCCTTTCCCTGTTTCAGAACAGGTATAACGATAGCCTCTTTCCAGGAGCGAGGGATGATACCGGAAACTCATATGGCATTGTACAGAGAAAGCAGTGTTCTTTGTGCTTCACGAGCTAAGTGTTTCACCATATCGTATACAATACGATCAGTCCCTGGGGCAGATTCGTTGCAGCAGCTCAGTGCTGCCTGCAGCTCTGCTAAGCTGAACGGTTCATTGTATCCTTCACTTTTAGTTGATTTCCTTTCCAGCCTCTCTCGTTCCACTCTCGTTTTGTATCTTCGGAATGTTTCCGAATAGTGTGTAGAGCTAGATATGTATTCGAAATGTGCTCCCAGAGTTTCTGCTTGATCTTGCAAGCTTTCACCGTCGGTGTCCACTAAGGGTACCGAATGACCTGGTTGACCTTTTACTTTCCTCACACTATTCCATACTTTGGCCTCATCTCTATAGGAATTTATGCCCGATATGAACCTATGCCAGTTTTCCCTTCTAGCTTGCCGGCGTGTTCTGCGCCCTTGTGATTTGATTTTTTTTAAAATTTATAAGATTTTCTGCTGTAGGGGATTCCCGAAGAAGCCCCCACGCTTTATTCTGTGCTCTCCGAGCCTTGCGACATTCGTCGTTCCACCAGGGAACACGACGTTTGCTTGTCATCTTAGTTGTTTGTGGTATACATTTAAGAGCAGCATTGATTAAAAATGTGGTAAAATACTCTACAGCAGCGGCAATGTTTAAAGAAGAAATGTCCATCCATGAAATCGTAAGTTTGTGGAACTCCTCCCAGTCGATGCTCTCAAGTTTCCACCGAGGAGCCTGGGGTGGAAATTCGCTCTGTCTTTGTGTTTGGAGGAGTATTGGGAAGTGGTCACTCCGAGAAGAGTTTTTAACCACTTCCCAGTTAAAATCAAGTAAAATTGACGGAGAGTTGATGCTAAGATCGATTGATGAATAAGATTGATTTGCGAGGCTAAAAAACGTGGCTTCTTTTTTGTTGAGTGAACATGCGCCCGTAGAAAACAGGAAATTCTCAATAAGGCGGCCTCGCGTATCGGTGCGAGAGCTACCCCAAAGGCTGCTGTGAGCATGTGTCGCCAAGGACGAGGTAAGTCTCGGGCAATTCATTAATAAATGATTCGAATTCATGTTTGTGTAGTTGGTAGTATGGGGGTATGTATACCGAGCAGATAGTCATGAGTTTGTTTCCAATTATAGCTCGAACGGCTACTCCCTCCAGAGCCGTTCGTAGTGGAAAGTGCTGGCATGCTACGGCTTTGTCTAGTATGATTGCAACACCGCCAGATGATACGAGAGCACCCTGGCGGTCTTCCGAAAGACGACGTGCTGACGAAGGAAATTTGTGTGTTTTGGGTTCAAGTGTGTCTCCTGTACACACAGCACCTTTGGAAAAAATTTGCTAAGGAGTTCTTGTGTGTCGTCGAGATTGTGTAAGAGTCCTCTTGCATTGATGATTATGATTAGTAGGGTTTTGTGGCGCAAGGGCCATAGGTGGCCAAAGAGCGCCATGTCCTTAATGAGGTGTTAATCGATGACCAGTGCTTATATTATGGCTGTAAAGAGGCCTAAAATCACGTGCTGTATAGAAGCGTAAAAACTGTGTAAAGAGTATAAAACTATGGGCGTGACAAGTGACGCGATCAAGCGGTGTTGAATGAATTAAGAGTGCATGATACATACAGGTGAAAGGTGAGACCACAGCACGAAAACCTCCTCATGGCCTTTGAAGGCCAAAGGCAGGGAGGCTTGGTGCTTGCGTACTGTAGCTACCACAGCAACAACCTCCCTTGGGAGGTCGTGCTACGGATTGCCTCTGTATATTACGTGAAAGCTACGAACTTCTTCTAAAAAAGCAAGTAATGACTGGTATTTAAAAAACGTTTCACTACCTAAAAACATTGATGGATGCAGTGGCATGTATTGTCGATATGGTAATGGGAAATGCTTTTTTCTAAGAGGGTCCAGCTCCCTGCATTCAATGAGAACATGCAGGACAGTGAGTGGTTCGCCACATTTATCGCACAGGGGCGGATCCCCGCCGGACAACAGGTATGAATGTGTTGAATGCGTGTGTCCTATTCTTAATCTGGTAAGTGTCACTTCTGTGTGGCGTGATTTTGATTCTGGTGTCCAATTAGCGAGCTGTGGTTTGATCACATGAAGTTTATTGTGTCTTTCTCGGTCCCATAAACTCTGCCAATGAGCCCTGACCTTTTGTTTCAGGAACGGTTTTAAATTGAGTACAGGAACAGATCTGGGTGCACTGACGACAGAGTCTTCGTGGGCAGACGCAGCTAGCTGGTCTGCCAACACCTTTCCTTGGATTTCTCGGTGTCCTGGCACCCAGCACACTATGACGTGTTGTTCGAGTGAATAGACAGTGCATAAGAGTGAGTACACTGAAACTAGGACAGGGTTATTGTGTTTTTTAAGGGTTTGCAGGGATTTTACTACGCTTAAGGAATCGGTATATACTACCGCACTTTGTATTTTTGATTCCTTGATATGCTTGACAGCCGCAAGTATTGCGTATGCCTCCGCTGTGAATATGCTTGTGTTTGGGTTTAAAACGCCGACCTCCGAAAAAGATGGCCCAACCGCAGCGTAGGACACACTATTATAAGATTTCGATGCATCAGTAAAGAATTCGGTGCAGGAGTGCTTGTTCTGTAATTCAAGGAAGTGTGTCCGGATATGAGCAATGGGCGCGTGTTTTGTAACTGTCAAAAAGGAAAGATCACAGTCTATGACCTGCCACTGCCAAGGGGGAGGATGTTCAGCAGGGGCCATTAGACGGTGCTCAAAAAGTGGCGTGTCCATTTCTTCAGCTAGGCCCCTCACACGAAGTGAGTAGGGCTGCCTCAGCGAAGGACGGTTTTCAAACAAGGTACAACTGGACAGATCATTTATTGTGGCATGTGACGGGTGTTCCTTGTCTGCGTTCCCTTTCAAGTAATATAAGAAGGACATGTAGGATCTTTGGAGATGGAGCGACCACTCGTTGGATTCGACGTACAGGCTTTCTACGGGGCTAGTGCGAAAAGCACCCGTAGAAAGGCGAATGCCTAGATGGTGGACTGGATCAAGCATCTTTAAGGCACTTGGTGTTGCACACTCATAGACAATGGTGCCGTAATCCAAACGTGTGCGAATGAGGCTTTTATGAAGATTCATCAAGCATTTTCTATCGCTCCCCCATGCAGTGCGTGATAGCAGTTTTAGAATGTTCATAGTTTTTAAGCACTTCTGTTTTATATGCTTGATGTGTGGTATGAATGTTAGTTTGGAGTCAAGGATTAGGCCTAAGAACTTGTGCTCGGTCTGCACAGGGAGACGTTGACCACGCAGGTTAATATCCGGATAAGGGTGGATGCCTCTCTGTCGAGAGAACAAGACACAAATACTCTTCTGAGGATTAAGGCTAAAGCCATTCTCGTCTGCCCATTTGGAGACCTTGTTCAGACCAAGCTGAGTTTGTCGCTCGCACATTGCAAGATTACAGGATTTAAAGCCGATTTGCACGTCATCGACATATGCGCAATAAAACATATTACGTGGGATGCACAGTCGCAAGGAATTCATTTTGATAATAAACAGTGTGCAACTCAGTACACCACCCTGAGGCACTCCTGTTTCTTGGACAAATGTTCGGGACAAAACATCGCCTACTCGAACACGGAACGTACGCTTGGACAAGTAGCTCTCTATTATAGTTAGCATCCTACCTCGCACACCTAAATGTGAGAGGTCCCGTAGGATGCCAAAGCGCCATGTGGTGCAATACGCTTTGATGATGATGAGTGGTGTTTAATGGCGCAAGGGCCATTTGATGGCCAAAGAGCGCGAGGTAGTGAATAGATGTGGACAATGATTATGGTAGGTGGCTATATAAGGGCCTTAAAAATCCGCGCCCAAGGGCGGGTAAAACATATTAGCATTAAAATAATGGGGGTGACATGAAATGTGTAACTAATAGCGAATGGAAATGCTCATGGTAGTACAAGATTGGTGTCGATGTGGCCACTGCAGCAACGACCTCTCTCAGAGGTCGTGCTACGGATCACCTCGGAAGATGGGGTGAAAACTACGTAGATCTTTTAAAAACGCTAACAATGACTTATGTCTAAAAAGCGCATCCCTACCGAAGAACATGATAGGATGCAGTGGGAGCTGCTGTCGGTAGGGTATTAAAAATTGTTTCTTTGTGAGTTCATACGCTTTCTCCATATCGAGGAACACAGAAAGGAAGAACTGCTTGTGGGCGAGAGCGTCACGAATCTGTGCCTCGATACGTATCAGGTGGTCGGTGGTTGATCTATTCTCACGGAAACCACACTGGCATGGGTTGAGTCGCCTGTTTTATTCAAGGAAATCTAGAAGCCGCCTGTTGATCATCTTTTCAAAGATCTTGCAGAGACAGCTTGCGAGGGCTATAGGCCTGTAACTGGAAACAGAGGATGGGTCCTTGCCCTGTTTTAAAATTGGGATAATAATTGCTTCTTTCCAGGCAGAGGGAATCTCGCCTGAAAACCACACAGTGTTATAGATGGAGAGGAGGGCTTTTTGAGTCTGAGGAGGAAGGTGTTTAACCATGTCGTATACGACACGGTCGGATCCAGGGGCGGACTTATTGCAGGAGTTAAGCGATGCTTGTAGCTCGGTTAATGAGAATGGTTGATTGTATTCGTCGTGTTTTGTGCACTTCCGCTCTAGTTTTTGTTTTTCGATTCTGGATTTGTATCGTTGGAACGGTGAAGAATAATGCGACGCGCTGGAGACCTGTTCGAAGTGTGCGCCAAGTGAGTTCGCCTGGTCTTCCAAACTGTCGCCTTCTTTGTTTACTAGAGGGAGGGCATATGTTTCTCGGCCTGCTATCCTATTAACCATCTTCCAAACTTTGGCCTCTTGTGTGTATGAATTGATGCCCGATACAAACTTTTGCCAGCTTTCTCTCCTGGCCTGCCGGCGTGTCCTCCTGCCCTAAGACTTAATTTTCTTAAAGTTGTATAGATTCTCAGCAGTCGGAGAGTCTCGGAGCAACTTCCATGCTTTGTTTTGTTTTTTGCGTGCATTCCTACACTCGGTGTTCCACCACGGAACACGTCGTTTGGTGGAACGTCCTGATTGTGGGATACACTTGCTTGCGGCGTCAATAATAAGGGCTGTAAGGTACTCAACTGCGGCATCTATATTTAGGTCACAGATATCGGACCAACTCAAATGAGTGGCTTTTCTGAACTGTTCCCAGTCAGCCCTATCAATGTGCCACCTGGGAGCCTGCGCATGGTGTTCATTGGATATCGCTGTGCTCAGAAGGACCGGGAAGTGGTCACTTCCGTAAGGATTATTAATTACTTGCCAATCGAGTAGGGGTAAGAGCGATGGAGAGGCAATGCTGAGATCTATGAAAGAATAGCTATTGTTTGCGAGGCTATAATATGTAGGTTGTTTTCGATTCAGGAGACATGCACCGGAGGAGAAAAGGAAGTCTTCGATCAGGCGCCCGCGCGCATCGCAACGGGAGTCACCCCATAGACTGTTATGTGCATCAAAGTCTCCAAGAATCAGGTAGGGCTCTGGAAGTTGGTCTACTAGTGACTGGAATTCATGTTTATTTAGTTGGTATTGAGGAGGTAAGTAGATAGAGCAAATGGTGATGAGTTTCTTGATGAGAATGGCTCGAACAGCCACTGCCTCTAGGGGTGTTTGAAGTGGTAGGTGTGTACATGCTATGCCTGGTTGACAATAACAGCTACGCCATCAGACGACGTCGCGGAGTCGTCGCCGTCCTTTCGAAAGGTGATATATTGGCGTAGAAAGTTGCTGTGTATGGGCTTCAGGTGTGTTTCTTGTACACACAGCACTTTCGGCGTGTGTTTGTGTAAAGGTTTTTAAGTAGTCCTCTGACGTTCCATTGAATAAATTGTGTTTCCATTATGGAAATAATGTAGTGCTGTGTGTAAGAAAAGGAAGTGGCTGTTGAAGCAGAGGGGTGCAATTCAAATTACAGGGCCGTAGCGGGGCCCCGTTATCGGCGTTTTCGTTTTCTTGGCGCGCTCCAGAGAGCTGCGCCGCTCTTTCGGCACCAGGGGTACCGGAGCTGTGTCCATTGCCTCCTCTGAGGCATTGGACGCCCGCATACGCGAGCTGTTGTTGCATGGACGGGGCCTTGAAACCTGACGACCCTGGAGTCGCCGGTGCCTGCTCGGGAGTTGGTAGAGCAGACACGACTGCGGCCGCCACGGCAGCCTCCGCGTTGCCCTGGCTGCTGCCAGAGCTTGCGGAGGCCGCTGGCACGGAGAGGCTGACCGGTGGCAGGGCAGCGCTGGCTGCTCCCACCATAGGGGCATGTGGCTTTGGCCTGGACAAACTAGGCTTGGTCCGGGCCACCGCCATAAGCCGTTGTGGTGCCGCCCCTTGTTGCACCACTTCGGCGAAAGATTTGTTCGTGAAGGACTCTGAAACTGCCAATCGCGCTTCCCGGAAGCTTATGTTGTGTGTGAATTTGACTGTCAGAATTTCTTTTTTCCAGGCTGGGCACGAGCGGGAGTATGCTGGATGAGCGCCATCACAGTTCGCGCAACCGGCCTCAGCCTTACAGTCATCTGTAGAATGTCCAGTTGTGGCGCACTTGGCACACATGAGCTGTCCTCGGCAAGACTGGGAAGCGTGGCCAAACCGTTGGCACTTGAAAGAGCGCCGCGGGTTTGCTATGTACGGTCGGACGCGTAGCATCATGTAGTCAGTTGCAAGTGTTTCTGGGAGTGTACTGTTGGCAAAAGTGAGTATCAGATGTTTTGTAGGCAGTTCGATGTCGTAACGCCTGATTTTGATGCGCTGTACGTGTGTCACGTTTTCGTTTTTCCAACCGTCTAGGAGTTCTTCCTCGGTGAGGTCCATGAGGTCATTATCTGAGACAACGCCTTTAACTGAATTCATCGTTCGGTGCTGGCTAACGGAGATGGGCCTGTCCCCAAAAGCGACAAGGATCTTACTGTACTGTATTTTATCTTTGACCTCAATTAACAGGTCCCCACTGGCCATCTTGGTGGCTTTGTAGCCAGCGCCGATGGTTTCAGTGAGGGTTTTAGAAACTAGGAATGGTGAGATGTTTGTTGCTTTCTTGTCCAGGCTTTCAGAATGAATGACGTGAAACCTGGGGAATGCGTCTTGTTTCTTACTGGAAATTTGCGAGGTTGCTTCGGTGCGCCACCTTTTCAGGGGGCGATCAGTGCGGAAAGGGTTGGGCGATGCCATGAAATATGTGGGTTGTTCGGCGGCCATGCTAGCCACCCACCACTGAGTCCAACAAGGGGACGCTGCGATACGCGAACGGAAACGCAGACGCCAGCTATACATGGCCGCTATAACCAAATATGGTTTACCCTAGGTAGGGTATCCACACAAGGTTAACCCTTGCCGCCAAGGAAATTGGAAGTAACAAGAAGGGAGGAGATGACAGGAAAGATATAAAGAGTGAGAGAAAGACGAAGGTGTAGGGATAGAGAGAGAGGAAAAGGCGACTGCCGATTTCGCCCGGGTGGGTCAGTCCGGGGGTGCCGTCTACGGGAAGCACGGGCCAAAGGGGTGTGTTGCCGCCGCTGGGGGGCCTTAAAGGTCCAATCACCCAGCATTGGCTCAACCCCCAGGTTCCCCTTTTCCCCGGACACGGCTAAGCCACGCACGGCGACACGTGGGAGGGGGTCGAAACCCCCCCGTTGGCTCGGGTCCGTGGTGTCGCCACACACCAAATGTCTGCTCACGCAGACGCCCCTGCGGGGGTCCTCTTGCATTCCATTGTAATATGTTGTCCATTTTGAATGTGTGTGTGTGTGCTGTGTGTAGCAAAAGAGAACAGCGGCTTATTTTACAGAGCCTTTGTCAGGCCCTGTAATTGTCGTTTTGCCTTTTTTGGAGCGGTCGAGTGCATCTCGCCGCTCCTTAGGCGCAGGTTGCGCCGGTGGTTGCGCCTGCCGAGGCGATGGACAGTCGCTCTACCGAGCGGGGTTTAGGAAGGGTAGGCTTCGTCACTGCGGACGGAGCCTTCGACCCTACCAGGCCAGAGGCCGAGGGGACCTCTTTGGCTTGTGTGCTGCCAGGGTTTGCAGGGGCCTGTGGTGGGGCCGAGTTCGGGGAGGGTGGAGCAGCCGCAGCTACTCCCCCCGTGGGAGCAGGTGGCGTTTGCCTCGGCATGCCAGGCATGGTCCGGGGCATCGCCGGAAGCCATAGTGCTGCTGGCCCCCCTCGCACAACTTCGGCGACTGAGTTCCCTGCAAAATGAGGAGAAACACGCTGCCTCGCTTCACGAAAGCTAATGTTTAGCTTGATCTTTGTGGTTATTATTTCTTTTTCTCTTTTCCAGGCCACGCAGGACCTGGAATATGCCGGGTGGTCACCATCACTGTTGGGGCAGTGGAAGTGAGAGGTGTATTCGTCGTCAGCGGAATGTCCAGTAGTGCCGCATTTTGCGCAGGTAAGCTGCCCTCGGCAGTTCTGGGAGCCATGCCCAAACCGCTGGAACTTAAAGTAACGCCGCGGGTTGGGAATATACGGTCTCACGGGCAGTTTCATATAACCTGTTACTATTTCAGAAGGAAGTGTTGTAGATCCAAAGGTAAGTATGATGTGTTTCGTACGAATATCTTTGTTGTCCCTTCTTATTTTTACGCGCTGCATCTGGATGACGTTCTCATCTTTCCATCCTGTCAACAGTTCTTCATCCGATAGATCCATGAGGTCGCCATCGGACACGACACCCTTCACGGTATTCAGTGTTCGGTGTGGTGTGATGGTGATCGGCTGATCGCCAAATGCTGTTAGATTACGCAGTCTCTGGTATTGTACGTGGTCTTTCAGTTAAAGTAGTAGGTCACCACTAGCAGTCTTGTTGGCTTTGTAGCCCGCGCCTCGTGTTTCCATAAGACATTTTGATACAAGGAAGGGTGATGTTTCTGGCCTTCTTTTCTGTGCTGTTCCAGTGAATAATGCGATATTTGGGGAAATTGTCTTTCTTAGTGGGCAGAAGTTCAAAGATTGCATCGGTGCGCCACCTCTTGGAGGAGCGATCAGTTCGGAAAGGGTTTGGAGATCCCATGAATTATATTGTTTGTTCGGCAGCCATGCCAGCCGGCCACCTCCGAGCCCAACGAGGGGACGCTACGAGACGCGGAGGACACGTAAGCGCCAGCTGTGCATGGCCGCTATAACCGAACTATCCGAGGTTGGATAACTACACAAGGTTAACCCTCGCCGCCTGGAAGAAATCGGAAGTAAACAGAAGAGACGAGAAGACAGGAAAGATTTAAAGTGAGAGAAAAAGACGAAGCTAAGAGGAGAGAGAGAGAGACAGGAAAAGGCGACTGCCGATTTCCCCCGGGTGGGTCAGTCCGGGGGTGCCGTCTACGGGAAGCACGGGCCAAAGGGGTGTGTTGCCGCCGCTGGGAGGCCGTAAAGGTCCAATCACCCAGCATTGGCTCAACCCCCAGGTTCCCCTATTCCCCGGACACGGCTAAGCCACGCACGGCGAAACGTGGGAGGGGGTCGAAACCCCCCCATTGGCTCGGGTCCGTGGTGTGGCGACACACCAAACGCCTGCTTGCGCAGACGCCCCTGCGGGGAAAGAGTTTACAGAGGCAGCTTGTTAATGCAATAGGCCTATAACTTGTGACGGTGGATGGATCTTTACCCTGTTTCAGAACAGGAATTACAATAGCCTCTTTCCATGAAATAGGTATCTCGCCTGAAGACCATATGGTATTGTACAGGGACAGGAGAGTGTTTTGTGTTTCGGTTAGTTATGTGTCTCAACATATGATACACAACACGATCAGAGCCTGGGGTGGAATTGCTGCAATTGTTTAGGGCTTCCTGTAGCTCTGCTAGGCAGAATGTTTGCTTGTATGTGCGGTTTTCTGTACATTTTCGCTCAATCTTTTGTTGCTCTGTTCTAGCTCTATACGTCTGAAAGGCTTCAGAGTAATGCGACGAACTGGACACGCGTTCGAAGTGCGCGCCCAGAGCATTAGCCTGATCTTCCAAGCTTTTTCCCTGGGTGTCCACCAAGGGGATTGAATACGTTTGACCACCGTTTACTCTCTTCACTCCATTCCAGACCTTTGCCTCATCTGTAAAAAAGTTAATGCCTGCTATGAACTTCTGCCAGCTCTCCCGTCTAGCCAGCCGGCGTATTCTTCGGCCTTGTGATTTTGCTTCTTTAAAATTTACAAGATTTTCTGCAGTGGGGGAGTTGCGTAGCAGCGCCCACGCTTTGTTTTGCTTTTTTCGAGCTTTGCGGCACTCGTCGTTCAACCAAGGGACACGACGTTTGCGTGCAAGGCCACTTGGGATATACATTTTGAGGCAGCATCAATTATGAGGGCAGTGAAATACTGAACAGCAGCATCAATACTTAGATGAGACATGTCAGCCCACGGGAGAGATGTGAGAATTGCTTCCAATCGGCTGTATCAAGCTTCCAGAGAGGAGCCTTCGGGGGACATTCAGTTGGTTTTTGTGTGCTTAGAACTACCGGGAAATGGTCACTCCCATATGGATTACTAATAACTTTCCATTTAAGGACAGGTAGGAGAGATGGAGACGTAATGCTGAGATCGATACAGGAATAAGTGTTGTTGGCGAGGCTATAATATGTAGGTTCTTTCTCATTCAGCAAACATGCACCAGTAGAGAACAGAAGATTCTCAATCAGGCGGCCTCTCTGATCGCAGCGGGAATCACCCCACAGGGTGCTGTGCGCGTTGAAATCGCCAAGGAGGACGTATGGTTCCGGTAATTCATCTAATAAGGCTTCAAGATCGTGTTCCTGTAAAGAATAATTTGGGGGTATATAAATTGAGCAGATGGTAATAAGTTTGTTGAGAAGTACAGCCCGGACAGCCACTGCTTCGAGCGGTGTTCGTAGCTGCAAACCCTGGCATGGCACACCTTTATGTATTATGATTGCAACACCGCCTGATGATGTGGCAGCATCACAGCGGTCTTTTCGGAAGACAACGTACTGTCGAAGAAAGTTGGTTTGAGTTGATTTTAAGTTTGTCTCCTGTACACACAGCACTTTTGGTGAGTGTTCATGTAGCAGCTCTTGGATATCGTCGAGGTTTCTGATAAGACCTCTCACGTTCCATTGTATTATTAGTGTATCCATTTTGGGTGCAATTTAGTGGTGCGTGTACCGAAGTAACTTGCCTTAAGACAGAGGGCCCTTTCCAGGCCCTGTGAATCGGGCTTTTCCTTTTTTGGCGCGCTCCAAGGAGCTGCGCCGTTCCTTCGGCGCCTGAGACGCCGTTAGGGATGGCATTGTGTCCATCGCCTCAGCAGAGGCGCTGGATGCCCGCTCGCGGGTCACGCGCACGGGTGTCGGAGCTTTAGGGCTTTCTGACTGAACAGAAGGCCCTGAACCTGCAGGCCCAGGGGCCTGCACGTCCTTTGGTGGCGGAGCAGCACGAGCTGCTTCCGCTGAGGGGGCGGATGGCGCTGCCACCCGTCCACTGTGTGTGGCACGTGCGGCTGCCAAGGACATTTCGGGCACTGCCCCTTTACGTGCCATGTCCGCGAAAGATGTACCCTGTACAAAAGAAAGGCGCTTTCGCGCCTCTTGAAAGGAAATATTCTGTGTTACTTTGAGTGTTACGACCACTTTTTCTTTTTTCTATGCCGGACATGCGCGAGAGTAGGCGGGGTGCCCACCGTCGCAGTTCGCGCAGTGTGGAGTTTCGGTACAGTCGTCTGCAGGGTGTTCGTGTGAGCCGCATTTGGCACAGGTTTGACGGCCGCGGCAGCTTTGAGAGCCGTGACCGAAACGCTGGCACTTAAAGCAACGCCGGGGGTTGGGGATATAGGGTCTGACCTTTAGCTTCAGGTAGCCTCCCAGGCAGCACGCAACGTAGGGCCGATATTGGTTTTATGGCGGCAAAGTTCGGCCCATCCACGGCCTAATGTTCCCGACAGCGAGCCAGTATCGGCCACGCCGCCGTCAATGACTGGCAACGTCGGGCTACTATAGCCGCTGCCCCGCCGATGTCGGCAGGCCGTCGACTGTAATCGGCAACATGGGGCCGCTTATGCCGCGTTACTGCCGACATCGGCTGAGGCGATGGCTTTCAACGGCAACTATGGCGCCGATTTTGCCTTTCTACAGACAATATGGGCTGGCCGACGCCATTTATCGGCAACACTGTGCCAAGTATGCCACCTTAGAGCCCCCGTCGGCTAGCCGATAACTTTCTCCGGCAAATGTGGCGCCGATTTTGCCGCTCATCAGAATCGCCTGAGGAATGGCGAATTTGGCGCGATATTTGCCCAGAAAGATTATTTCACAGGAAACATTGAGTCATTTCTGCTGTCCTGGAGGCAACGTCGACTACGCCGCAGCCTTTCATGGTTGATATCGGCCAGGCCTCTTTGGAAGCCTGCTGTATATAACAATAGAGATCCGATCTAGACAAGCATTACCAAAATTCACTTGAGAGATTTGACGTAAGAATCAGATGTTGAGCTTCATATATTCATGTATACGCGTTTCAGTGCCGGAACATAGCGCACGTGCGTTTTGAGCAGCATATATGACATTTAGTTCGCGCGCATTGTTTTTAATAAGCAGGGCACACAAAAAACATGCATATAAACTATTCATATATACATCTATAGGCTGTTTTGCAGGAACTTGCGAAACAGGCTGGCGCAACAGTTAACATTAGCCAGAAGGATCGACAAGCATGGTGGAAAATTATCTGACAGAGCGCATATCAGAAAATTTAAATTCATAGAAATTGTTCGTGCTTACATTGATGGGCACAACCACCACTAATATGTTCAAACAAAGATAAACAGTCGGAAGCGGCGCTATATACGACTGACATTTAGCAACCTATGGAAGGATAGGACGTACGGAGGTAACAGCGCAACAGCGAGTGGACAAAAAAGGTCTAGCGCAGACATTATGGTGCGCTGAAGCAAAAATAAACTCTCGCAACCGGCGTTATCCTACTGACAATTAGCAGCCTATGCAAAAGAAGGGTATACGGAGCTCAGAGCGTGACAGCGAGGGGACAAAAGAGATCTAGTGCTCATTTTATAATCAGAGGATGTTAGCTGTTTTTATACACCATGAAATACATAGATCCATTTGCGTTGCAAATTCAAATGAAGTGCTCTTGTCAAGACCACGACATTTGCGAAAAAGGCAAAAACGAAAAATACAAAGCAGTCATATGGCAAGCATTTTTCATCTCAAAGGTGGCAAACAAATGCACACGTATAATTGATATATAGCGAGCTTTTCTGGTGAGTTCTACTAGAGTGTATGTGATCACAAAGTGTTCTTGCGCAGGCGATGTGCGTATTTTATGGTATATAAAAAACAGTAAGCATGCACTGAAAAAAAATCAGTTGAAAATCAAAGCTCTCTTCTGTTCCCTAGTTTCTTCATATGTTTGTGCAGGGTCACAGTATAAACCAACCGTCCTAAGTCAAGCTGTTGTTGACCACGTGCCCCTCCACTACTTTTCATCAGTGCGTTCGCAAAACTAGTGCACTCCTTTCAACAGCAGCTCCGCAACGCATGTATCGCAGCTCGCATAAGCTCAGCAACAGAAAATACTTACTCGTCGGGTAAACTTATACCTCCCTTTTCCACCTCCATGCTCTCTACTACTACACGGATACAATAGGCTAATAATTGCTTAATATGTCCATGGCATTGCGTATAATTCCTTCTGTCTTTACTTTTTTTGCTTTTTTGTGAACGACCGTTAGTGCGTTCTTTCCATACATATCGAATTCTTTTACACATCGGCCATCGCGGTTACGTTGTACTAGTTAGATGAGCACAATATATCGAGCTTGACTGCATGCTCTGTTCAGCGAGCGTAGGATTTGTCTCTGACATTCATATGAGACTATGGTGTCGATAGAAACCCACATCTGCGTTTTCTAGTACTTAAAAACTAATTTATTTATAACCAAAAAGAGTAAAATAAGGGCGCGAGTAGAGGTTCAGCGCAATATTTCTTGTCGCGCGGGAAGGGAGCACGTGTTTTCCTGCGCTGCAGAAACTTGCAGAAATTCACAATGGCGGACGCCGCGCGCTCTCGCTACGTTTGTTACGTGCAGTGCAGCATTTCGATCGCGTTTTTAGCTAGAGTGGGCGGTTCAGCCTCTGCGAAATCCTATGCTACAGGTAGCTAGCAAGAGAACACATGCATACAAGCATACTCCATAAGCTGCACCAGGCTGCACTTAACAAATGCAGTCCCGGCGGGTGTCCCCGCCATTGTGCTTTTGCCCAGCAGAAACGCTGTCTTCCACGCTTTGCGACAACCATAAAAAAAAGAAAAACGCGCATATTCTGCCTAGAAGCAACCTATGCTAAGCTAGCAGAAACTAAAAACAAAAGAAAAGTATGTGAGGGGGGGGGGGACGCGCGTCGCTTCCCGAACTGACCACCCTCGTCACGGCCCCCTCCCTGCACGTCCATTGTGCGCACTTACAGTTTGCAAAGACTGTCGTTCTGAACCCGCTTTCGGTGGCAGTGGGGGCCCTTCGGAGGGGGAGACCGCGCAGTTTTCGGGGAACTTTCTGCGCTCTCTCGTCGCGGCTGCAGTGCTACCGACATGGAAGGTGTGCGAATGAGTTTCAACGGCTGCGCGCAGTCTGCCTACGCGTATCGGCGCATGTACCGCATTTATCGATCATCAAGTTGATTGCGGATTCCTTGGCCAGTGTACCTCCTAAGACAATGCCCATCACAACTGTGACATCGGTTGTATATAAACACAAG
Organism: Hyalomma asiaticum; assembly: GCA_013339685.2. Lineage (NCBI taxonomy): Eukaryota > Metazoa > Arthropoda > Arachnida > Ixodida > Ixodidae > Hyalomma > Hyalomma asiaticum. The sequence continues at coordinate 22,440 of JABSTT010001981.1, forward strand.
CCTGTGCCTTTTGGTGAGACTACAGTGTCGTCGCCGAATTTGTATTGCTGACACACAGCTCAAGAGTGCACAGAGGATGCCGAAATTCGGTAAGTTGCTGACCACTTTTCAGAATGGGGCCTGGCACTTTTTGTTGCGATGTTAAACCACCGGTTCCACCTTTATATATTATTTGTGTCGTGAGGTGCGTAGGCTCTATATTTTCGAATAAAGAGCCTACGCACATTGTCCCAAAGCAATTTTACTTCATATAGTTAATCCTGTGCTTGTATCAAGCCCCCATTGTGTGGTGAATTGCAGTTCTCGTAACATTTTTTTTTCTTGCCCGTATTTTTAAAGGTAACGTGATACCGAACACGCGCTCCTTGGTGTTGGACGCGTGTGGCAGTTCGGCACGCGATGGCATTTTGAAAGTAGCCTTGAAATATGTTCTTCCTCTAATATCTGCTCATAATGCGCCGTGCACCTATCATTTAAGGACATTTTTGCCTAAAGACCCCATCCTTGGTGTGTGTCGTATTAGCTCACGTCTACATGTTTTCCTTTCCGACGTATGCAAAAAATATGAAATTTATTATAATGCAAAATGCACCTATTTCAAATAATGTGCCGCTTTTAAATTTGCTTTCCAACAGAACCTTTACTCGTGTTTCTATTCTTTTTCCCTTGGGCTCGTGTTTCTAACTGAAAATCGGGACCAATTTGCATCAACGCTTCCACCGCTTAACTGCGTTCCCTGTTTAATGAAAACAGCAGTTGGGGGCGTGGAACCGGTGCGGATATGGCTGCACCGCTCACGCTTACGCTGCTCTTTCTGCAGGTACTGCACCGATCAACCACAAGCAAATCAGGCTTCGAACTGCAGCCTGACTTATCAGCTCAGCTTCTTCCGGATGGTGAAGTTTCGTTCAGCTGTTCGCCATGGAAAGCAAGCGACATTGACCACAACGACGGCAATCAACGAGTGTGCCTCGCAGCTGTAATTGGCCGCTGCCCGTTGCCGGTCAACCAACCGTGGACTGATCGCACAGACGACTACAGGCTACAAATAGCACGGCACTTCACTCGGAGTTTGGGGCGTGGAACCGGTGCGGATATGGCTGCACCGCTCACGCTTACGCTGCTCTTTCTGCAGGTTAGTAAGGACGATTTTTATGGCAGATACTTAGTATATTCCCTGCCGGTTCCACCCCCAGTAGTGTTTACGAGTGTCGCTAATCATTCGACATGCGATGTTCGTGTGTACCGAAAACGTCATTTTGTGCTGATTCGCCGTATTGCTTTCTATTTGCTTTTGTTGCTTTTGTGTAGGGACGTCGAGTTAAACCCTGGTCCATCGGACTCAGTCCTGCAGCAGCTTCTAAGTGGTCAGCGCGAAATAAAAGACAAACTTAGTGCCATTGAGCAGACACAAACTGAAACCAAATCAGCAGTGGCTAGCCTTACTGCACGCATAACGAAACTGGAATCGGCCATAGCAAAGATGGACGAAATAAAAAGTACAGTTTTACAGTGTAAAAAAACCTGCGAAAATCAGGATACGAGAATGCACTCTCTTGAACAAAAAGTGGATGATATTGAAAACCGTAGCAGGCGGTGTAATTTAATCTTCTTTGGTATTGAGGACACAGACAAGAGTGAAACATATGATGCAGTAGAAAATAAATTGTTAGATATATGTTCTTCCACTCTGAAATGCGACAATATTACAATCGAAAGAGCACACCGCCTGGGCAAGTTCACTACAAACCGGCCTCGACCAGTTATCGCTAGCTTTACTTCATTCAAGGATAAGCAAGCTGTTTTGTCAAATGCGAAAAAACTGAAGGGCTCGAAGATAAGCATATCGGAAGATTTTTCTGCTGCTGTTAGACAGAAAAGAAAGCGGTTGCTGGAATACAGTAAGGCAAATAAAAAAGAAAACGATAAAGTACGCCTCAAATTTGACTCCCTGTATTTAAACGGTGTCAAATATATATTTGATGAATCGCTAGGCCAAGTAAGGCGTGCTGACTGACTGCGGTCGACAAATAGGTCACTGCTTTCAGTGTTGATTGTGAACTGCCGGAGCATTAGGAATAAAACGGATGAATTTGCTGCCCTTGTAGACATGACTCAGCCTTCTGTAGTGCTGGGAACAGAATCCTGGCTTGATGAAACTATTAGTGATACGGAAATCTTTCCTGGAAAATATATTGCATATCGGAAGGATCGTAACGGTCGTGGAGGTGGCGTCTTTATACTAATAGATGAAGCGATTAACTCTAGGGCACTGCAAATGGAAGTTAGCCACAGCGAGGCTGTTTGGGCATTGATTAGACTATCAAACGGTAAAACCGTCTCTCTGTGTTCGTTTTATCGCCCACCAAGTAGTACAGCTAATGTTTTGTACGAACTAACCGATGCGGTTGGAACTGTCAAAACGGACTACGTGATAATAGGAGGCGACTTTAACCTTCCCGACGTCGATTGGGCTCACCAGGGGCCCACATCGAGCGTGCAGAGTGAACTAACCAGAGCCATTATCGATTTATGCGGCACTTGTGACTTAACACAGATGGTCTTGCAGCCAACACGGGGAAACAGTATATTAGATATCATGCTCACGAACACCCCCACGGCTGTGAAGTCTACTATGGTACTTCCAGGTATTAGTGACCACGATGCTGTTCACTGTGAGTTGAATTTACAGTATGCAAAAATTGCAAATTGCGCTTGACGACGGATCTATAGTTACCAGAAAGCCCGTAGAAGTGATATCGAAAGCGCTTTGGATGCGTATTACGATGTTTTTGAAACTTTGGCAGAAAGCAAAAATGCGCATGAATTATGGAACATATTCAAGCAAAAACTACTTGAATTGCGCGATCGATATGTGCCATCATGGATAATGACGCCACGTCGCAGCAGATCTAAGCCATGGTGCACAAAGGAAGTGCGTATCTTAGCCAGAAAACGAGCAACTGCTTATGCTGCATACAAAAGATCACCGTCATCGGACTTAAGAAAAAGACTCGAGCTCATAACCAAGCATATGAAAAGCATTTTAAAGACAGAGAAAAACAAGTTCTTCGGGTCTTTTGAAATGAGGATTCAAAGAACTCCTAAAAAACTTTGGCAGCTTGTGAAATTGAACGGCAAAGATACAGTGTCTATTCCTCCACTCGAACTAGACGGAAACTTACTTCACAGTGACACTGAAAAAGCTACACATCTTAACCAATACTTTAGCTCTGTGTTTGCTGGCCGCTCAAGCGGCAGTGCCATTTCAGCACAGGCCGCTGCGAATGGGGAACAGATGGAAGATATCGTTTTTGATCAGCGAGGAATCCAGAAATTGTTAGAGAAACTATGTCCCTCAAAGGCCACTGGTCCGGACGGCCTACAACCTGCTTTACTTTCTATGTGCGCACGTTCTGTATCCAAATACTTGTTTGTAATCTTCTCAAAGTCACTGGGTGAATGTATCTTGCCGGATGATTGGAAACTTGCCTACGTTGTGCCAGTGCACAAGTCTGGACCGCGCAGCATTGCGTCAAATTACCGGCCGATATCACTCACTTGCATCAGCTGCAAAATTTTGGAACACATCCTTTTTACAAACATTATGAATCATCTCAAAAACTACTCCTTATTATCGCCTCAGCAACATGGATTTAGACCTGGGTTTTCTTGTGTTACACAATTGACTGAATTTACACGTGATTTGGCAAGTGCACTGGATAACGGGTTTTCTGTTGACTGTTTGTACTTGGATTTCCGTAAAGCGTTTGATTTAGTATCTCACGCATTACTAATTCAGAAGTTGTCCTGGTACAACATAAACCCTTCTGTTATTGAATGGATCAAAGAATACTTGAACTTCAGACGTCAGATGGTAGTTTTAAATGGAATGCAGTCTGATCAAGTGGATGTTACATCAGGTGTGCCACAAGGATCAGTGCTGGGGCCGCTTCTTTTTCTTATCTACATGAACGACATCTGCTGTGGTATTTCCTCCAGTCTTCGTATGTTCGCAGATGACTGCGTATTATACAGGGTTATTCATACCGTAGATGATCGCACTATTTTACAGAACGATTTGGATTTGATTACCAGCTGGTGTAATTCCTGGCGCATGGACATAAACGTGAAGAAATCTGTGTATATGTGCTTCACTAGAAAAAAATGCTGTTATGATTTTAGTTACGCTATTAATGCAGAAAACCTGGCAAAAGTGTTCGAGCACAAGTATCTTGGTGTTTACTTTACTGCAGAATTATCCTGGCGTCGCCATATCGAGTATGTCACGCGCAAGGCTTCAAGTGTTCTAGGTTTTCTCAGAAGAAATGCAAGAAATTTGCCACTAGCCGCAAAAGAGCTCTTGTACAAAGTCAATGTTAGACCAATACTTGAATACGCATGTTGCGTTTGGGATCCTTGGCAGCAGGTGGACATTCAAAGGATTGAAAGAATTCAAAATGTGGCTGTGAGATTTGTTCATGCCAATTATACCCGCCACTTTAGCGTGTCCAGCGCAAAGGACGACCTTGGATGGGAGCCACTGCATCACCGTAGACAGTACTTAAGGTTAAAATTTTTCCATAGTATATACCATAATAACACTGGTATTAACCGGGATCATTACATGAACAGTCCTGATTACATCTCCTCCCGTCTCGACCATGCCTGCAAGGTCAAGGAAATAAGATGCAGGACGAACTACTTCAAGATGGCGTTTTTCCCCAGAACAATTCGCGAATGGAACAAACTGCCTCATGACATTGCCACCATTATTTCCCCTGATGTATTTGCTTCCGCTTTGCATAAATTCCTGTTGTAAATAACCCTCGCGACCCCCTGTAATGTATTTGCTCGTGTGCTTTTCGTAGTATGTTTCTTTTTTTGTTTGTTGTTGTTGTTGTGCACTTGGCTTCTTGCCGCTGCACATCTGTTACCTGCTTTTGGTTGACTTTGATTGAATTGACCTCCCCCCACTGTAATGCCGAAAGGCGCTGTGGGTATTGTAATAAATAAAATAAATAAATAAATTTTCAAAAGTAGTGCCCGATTATGAGATGTTTCCGACATTTCTTGAATTTCTGCGTTTGTTCATGAGTCGCACATAAATTTCATACAATTATAGTAGAGTGCTGATGTGCTCCACAGCTGTGCTAACTATTCACGCCTTTTCCCGCAGGTTCCACCCTTGCCGAAGCTTTTCCACTACGACGGTGCAACACGAGAATAGCATATTATCAATGCAGAGTTCACAAAATAAATGAAATAGTGCTCCTCCCTATAAACCTCTCTTGTTGTGTTATTTGTTTTGTTTAGAACGCAGTAATAGAAAGTACAGAGGATCCACTTAGCCCCACTTATTACTGTGTTAATAAAGCTTTCGCGTATGCATGAGAGGCACATTTGCACAAGCTACTGTTGGTCCTTAGAAAATGCCTTCATAGCCCTTCGAAAACGTGAAAACACAAAAATAAAACTTTTTGCCATCCAAACGGCACGACACACGTGGGGTAAACACTAGAAACACCATAGTGGCTGTGAACGGTCGCGCAAGGGGTTTCCCGATGTCGGCGTGGCCGACAACACGCCAAAAAAGCCTGAATGCCCGCAACATCGGCCAATGCTACCTAGCCAAATCCGACCCATTCTGGCTGGCCAAATTTCGCCCACGCTGGCTGGCCAAATTTCGCCCACTCTAGCTGGCCAAATTTCGCCCACTCTGGCTGGCCAAGTTCGACCCATGGTGGCTTCGCCACAGTGGAGCCATTGTGGCTGGCCGTCATCGGGCAGATGTGGGTGAAAGTAGCGCGAGCGCGATTTGCCGACTTAGGCCCGATATCGCTGCCGACTTTGGCCGACTTCACGCCTACATCAGTCCTGTGTTGGCGTGCTGCCTGGGCTGTTTCAAGATACTCTGGTAGGGTGCTTGTGCAAAATGTGACTATTAGATGTTTCGTCGGGATTTCTTTGTCGTCACGCCTGATTTTAATTCGCTGTACGTGTGTTACATGTTGTTCATTCCAGCCCTCGAGGAGCTCATTTTCAGACAGTTCAAGCAAGTCTTGGTCAGACACTACACCTCGGGAGGTGTTGAGGAAACGGTGGGGAGTAACAGTGACGGGAGTGCTTTCGAAAGAGAAGTTTTGTGAGGTCCTCGTACTGGGTCTTATTTTTTACTTCAAGGAGAAGGTCCCCGCTAGCCATTCTTGTAGCTTTATAACCTTGTCCGAGTGTGTTTGTGAGGCATTTCAATGAAAGGAGAGATTGTTCTCGCACCCTTTTCAAGTGTTTCAGAATGGATTACGTGGAATCGGGGGAAAATGTCTTTTGGTTTCAGAAATGCATATAAGGTCCCTTCGGTGCGCCCTCTTTTTGAGAGAGGGCGATCGTGCAGTCAAGGGAACGAAGTGGAGGCCATAAATAGTGCATATATTCCGCGGCCATGCCAGCCGCCCACCATGGAGCCCAACATGGGGACGCGACAGCACTTAGAATAAGGCATGCCAACGCCAGCTGTACACAGCCACTATAACCAAATATAATGTGACCAAGAGAGGGCACATACACAAGGTTAACCCTTGCGGCCAGGAAAAATGGAAGTAAATGGAAGAGAATAGAAGACAGGAAATATATAAAGTGAGAGTGAAAGACGAAGCTGAGAGGAGAGAGAGACAGGAAAAGGCGACTGCCGATTTCCCCTGGGTGGGTCAGCCCAGGGGTGCCGTCTACGTGAAGCCGGGGCCAAAGGGGCGTGTTGCCTCTGTCGGGGGCCCTTAAAGGTCCAATCACCCGGCGTCGCCTCAACCCCCAGGCTAAGCCACGCACGGCGACACGTGGGAGGGGGTCGAAACACCCCCATTGGCTCGGGTCCGTGGTGTCGCCACACCAAACGCCTGCAGAAGCAGACGCCCCTGCGGGGGCGTATTTCTACTAAAATTATGACGGCGATATGAAGTGTGAGCAATGAATAGTGCGCTAGTCTGGTCCTGCCTAACGTCTAATACAGTCCTTAATATGTTGCCTACAAGAGGTGTGCGGTCACATTGCAAATTCAGGGCTTTTAGCGCACTTAGTGCATCTGTAAAAGTAACTGTCTTCTTATGCTTTCCATTTACAACTTCTTGTACATCCACAAAGCATAACACCCTGCTGTGAACACAGAGAAGAAACTTGGTACATAGTGTAAGATCATGACACAGGTGGGTCCGATGTCTACGCGCATTGAAGACTGTACAGCTCGATAACTTCGCCCGCAGGAGCGCCTGCGCGAGCGAGAAAGCGTTCGGTGTGGCGACAGCACGGAGCCGAGCCAACAGGGGATTGCGAACCCCTCCCACGGGTCACCGTGAGTTGTTGCTTACCCGTGTCCGGCGAACACGGGATCCTGGGAGCTGAGCCGACGTCGGATGGAGTGAAATGTCCATACCTCTAGCGGCATGAGAGAGTAAAATGCAATTTCACTCCTGCTCCACCCACGTGATCCTCGCGTTCGCAGCCGCAAACATGGCGGCTGGGGTGGGAGCGGACGATTGAAGACAACCGCCGCTTTGTGAAGTGTTTTTCGATAGAACGAACTATAGCAGCGACCTTCCTACGAATTCCACGTACAAGCTTTCGCGTACAAATGCGTGCAGTGTACGTTTAATGAACGGAACCTTCCTCGGCTACGAGCCTCAACGACGGGAGTCATAGCAAGCTGCCTTTCCAGTGTTTTTCCCCGATCGAAAGGCCGTACCCGTGCTAGTGAAACCCGCCAGCCTACACGCCTCGGATTCTTCGATTACGTGTGCGAAACGAAGAGGAATACACTTCTAGCGACACAGTAAGCTGTTGTGATCGTCGACGGCTGGTCTCCGAAGCCTCGCTGGATATAACTCATGCATGTAAAGAAAACGGCTTCGCTACGACTTCGGCATCGAGCCGTATGACGGCCATGAGCGCGTCGACGGTGAAAATACCGTGACTGCGATCCATCCCGTTCGAAAGTCTGGTAAGTACACCGTAGTACCCTAAACACTTCTTATGGCAGAGACTATATTTCATCTGTGTGCAGAATAACGAAGAACGAGGAGTGCATATTTTGTGATCGCCAGCGGTTGTTCGCCGTACAGACGAGCTCGACGGACTCGAAAGGGGACGCCGTCAGAATGAAGCGGGTGGTACCGGAGCACCCGGGTGCCGCTTTTCTTCGCTGGCTTTGATGAAATTCAGCCGCTATTATGTTCGTATTCGCTTCCTCAGGTGCATTTCACATCGCGAACCAGCACTGCGAACTTGCGTTTGCGCGTAAAACGGAATGCCAGCTCATGATAGGAATGCGTTCATCTAAAAGACTTTGCATATGTTCCGCGCGTTTAGATTAACAGATCTGTGTGGCGAGCGGCTACCTATGAGCCAACACCAGATATACACCTGTTCTGTGCATACTCTTTTTTTAGTTACGCAGAACAGTACTTTACCACTGGCGCTACAGAGCAGGTCAAGTATACGGACTATATATATACGGGACTTCAGTGTAAGACGGTATATCGCGAGTGTGTTGTGGGCTTTGTGCTTTGCTGTGGTTGTGTTATTGGCGTGTATATGCGTTCGCGTCATGTCAGCCTGTATGTTCTATGTTCAGTATGATGTAATTAAATGCCTGCTAATTGTAGCATGGGCGAAAAACGCAGTGGTTCCTTTTTTTTTTTGTCTCTGCTACTCCCTCTGGGAGTACTAGCACTCCGCTTGGTGGGGTAGTAGAGCTCTCTTCAAAAGAGTGTTCGAATCCCCTTCGGAGGCGTCCTTCTACTCTGTTTTGGCGAGAGTACCGGTACCCTGCAATGGGGTACCTGAACTACTCTGAAAAAAGGAGTTAAATTTGGGACACGAAAGTACTCCCCCAAAGTGAGTGCCCAGCACTCTGTTTTTAGATTGTATCATAACAGGCCTTCTTCATTCGGTCTTCAGTGACGAAGTGCTGGCCTGGGCTCAATACCAATAAACCAGGACTGATTACATGGGATGTGACTGGACAGGGTAATGATTCAGCTGTCGCAGGGACGAGGCCACTAAGACATTTCACTTACGGGCGAACGATGACTGCTGAAAGCAGTAAGCGCAGTAACCGGCCTCGTAATGCGTGATGTCTCAAAGAGGGATATCGTCATAAGGTATGCACGCCGAGGGCCAGATTACCATGCAAGGTAGGTCAAAGTGCAGTGGGAAATTTAAGGTGCACGAGTATTTTTGGACCAAGATGACATTGCTCCTGGCGACAACAAGCTGAAAGAACTGAACAGTGCCATCCATAAATGCGCAATATGTGTTGACTTGCACAACGGACAGCGATAACGAAGTGAAGCTCCACAAAAATGTTGCCGAATTTCGCAGTTGTGTGAACTGACTCCATGAAGTCATTCATGGCTTCATGATATTCTGCCGTACAGTTTGCCTCTATTTGCAGCACAGTGACTGACTGCGTGGGAGATCATGAGGTGCCACAATGTTTACCGGAAGGTGATGATGCAGTAAAGGGAGTAGGATTGCTCTGTAGAGCGTGTTGCCAATGATATCTACAGTATACTGCAAAGCTTATTTTAAGAAACCCGGCCGGACCCATGTTGTGCTAGTGGAGAGTGCTGGGCTTCACTGTCTATAGAGCGTGTTGGCAATGATATCTACAGTATACAGCCAAACATATTGAAAAACCCCGGGGCCTGTTGCACTTGTACACAGTGATGGACGTTCACTGTGTCGTGATAGGTGATTCGTTGCATTTAGTTCCAACCTTCAAGAAAAATACATTTGTTGCTGGCTCCAATCTGCGCTTGACCGGGAGTGTTGCGAGGTCTCCAGAACCGGTGCCAGCTGGTCCCTGCCCTTCATCCGGACTGTAAATAATTTGTGTTGTTTTTGTACAAAAGGACTACTATTATCGCGCCGTCATGCATAACGCCTCCTGGGCCCTCTCAAGTTGGTGACGGCAGCCTCAACCCCGGAGGACAACTATTGTGTACTAGAGTAATAATGAACTTTAACTTGACCTACAGAGTCCATTGACTTAACAGACTCGTTCACAAATGTACAGAACTTATACAAAAATGTTTGTGAGCCCTGGGAATGATTCTGGTGGAGGCAGTGTTGCACGTACTATCCTGAACACAAGCGCCGATTATCATGATGCATGGCACGACCGTCCATGCGTTCCTTGCGCTAGGGAAAGTGGATATGGTTGCGTAATAAAGCTTCCATAGAATGAGCGCATCCCATTGACTTGTGCTGCATCTGACAATAAAAGGTTGCTATGAACCTGCAGTGCACTTAAAGGGGTCATGAGACGTCTTCTGAACATTTTGTACTAAGTGCGTATTCGGGATCCTGACCCTCCATTCAACAATATGCATTGTTCCGTTGCACCATGTGCGTTGATTTAGAGCCATAAAAATCACAGCATATCCACGGGGTGAATGATGATGAGTGGGCGAAGCTCCGGAGGGAATCATCGGTAAACCGTGAATCTTTCGCGTAAATCGCCCAGTCGATCATCATGTAAAGGCGTGAGAAACACTGTATTCGTACGCTGGGATCTCGCGTTTAAGGGGGATATGCTGTGCTAGAGCCAGGCCTGCGCGGAACTGCAGGACAGTGACAGCGTAAGCAGGAGGAGCTACTTTCTTAGAGGCCATTTTAAACGCTTGAGGAAACTAGTGCAAGTAGAAGTGGTAGGTATCTCCTGCGCCATAACTTATCATTTTGGCAAGTAGGGAAGTACCCACTACGCCATAATTACCAGTGCCTCCGTAATGGGTTCAAAGCTACAAAGCACGCAGCTCTGTGTTCTTTCAAATGATGCCTCGACCTCGTTATAAAATCCATTTTCGCGTCGTGTAGCGGTGTATTACTATTTTTCAACGTAACATTACGTTTGTTAATGCGATTCCGCGGGAGACATTATACCTGTTTAGGTCTTTTAGCGATAATATTTCAACCACAGGCGTAGCTCAACAATAAAGAAAAAAAAAAACAGGCGTAGCTCAGTGGTAGAACGCTCGACTGCCACGCCGAGAGCCTGGGTTCGAATCCAGGCAGAGGACACAACTTTCGGAATTTTTTTTTTTTCATAAAAGTAGAGGTGGCTACGTACATCACCAACGAACACCATGGGATGTACAGACCCACGCCCTAAGGAGCTTCGCCCCTAAAAACGCGGTTTCGGTTTCACTGCACGCGTTCCCCTCAACTTTGCAGATGACGTCATCTTAGTAGCCGTCATACCTCCGAGATTGGCGCGCCCTCGGAGGCCATGGGAAATCAAACCGTGCTGCCTCTTTTCTTCCGAATGGTGGCACCACACGGTTTTCAAGTATTTTCACCCTTTCTAGCTTTCAAGTAAATCGATTCCTTTGGAGCAAACGCGAGTTCACTGTGCCTTTGAACTTAAAAGTATCTTAACTCAACATCACCAAATAGTACCACGCCGGCCGGTAGTGTCGCACGGTCGTTTCGGGAGCGCAAGAAAGCTGAGACTTAAATCGAGCGTTGTTAAATGTGCACTGAATATTTCGCCGAAATATTTCGGAACGGGCTTGTCCAATGCGTATTGAAGCAGTGAAAATTACAAACCGGCATCTCCAAATTGTTTTCACGACCCCTTTAAACAAGGGGGGGGGGGGGGTGGAAGGAACAGACATCACACGACCGCAGAGCGATCCCTGACACTATCCTCTATCTTCCAGATGTGGCAGGCCTCTCGGTGCTTTTTACGTACGTTTCATAAAATCGTAGAAAAAAGCAGAAGCTTACAGCCAGTCTGCATGAATCAGCATGTTTTGCGTCGAATGAGCATAAACTGGTGTCCCGCGTTGCCATACATAAATTTTTCTTCGGTTGATTGCTAAGAAAAAGGAAATGCCTGCGGCCTCTTTCAGTCTAAATGTTACTATTGTGATGAACGGAAAGGCTCCAGGCATAAAGTGCTAAGCTGTGCACGATGCCTATCCGATTGCGACACAACCCAGAATTGCGGGTATTCAAAGGCGTTGAAATGCCACTTTTGACTTGTTAAGAGGCTGAGAAATAATAACTTGCTTTTCTGTCGAAAGTCTCCTACTGTAATAACGAAATTGAAGTCGCAACGGAAGGCATGAGATTTGTTTCCTCGAATAAGCTAGTATTGGGAAGATAGCCCTGTCGAAGCTGCCTTAGACGAATAGGGCCTGTAAAATGTGCACCAGGTACGCTGTGCCGCGTGGGCAGGCCCAATTTTCAAAAGGACCCTTTGGATACCATGACGCTCCTGATGGCCCTTTTCGACATACAGCACGGGCTTCCTCATTAGGGCGCCCTTCTTCCTAATTATATATAAATAGTCGAGGTAGTTCGGGCGTGCGCGGAGAAACGTTCGGCGGTTTGAGTTCAGTGACCGTTGCTGGATCAGGCATAAAACGTCCCTGCTGCAATGCGCCCATCCGCCTTCGGGTGACGGAAGAGGAACTAAACTATGTGCCGGGCAAGAAAGATCACCGAGACGAGTTCCCCTACACGAATAAGTTTTGGTATGCGTCATTGGGTTTCTCTGCCGCGACAGATTTTCGTTATATATCGGCCGAAACACTGGACGTGACGGTTATGTAGTGAGTGAATTAAGATCTCATTGAAAGCGCGACAATTTCACCCAAGTGATTATTTTGCAACCTAAGGCAATCCAATTGTGTTTGACTGAATAAGATCTTTAAAAAGCGAAGACGTCACTGGCGTTCCCCTTACTCGGCGCACAAGCGATATGTGTGCTAAGGGGAAGAGAAAGGCTTGGCCTCTTGCGCTTACCACGTACCTCGTGGTCCATGAAATATGTAGCATGGAGTTAACGGTCGCACCCTGTAGGAAGGGCGAGATCACCCGGGTACCCTTTCATCGCCTTTGCCCTGAGTCTTAATTGAAATGGGTGGTACATTAAGCCCCCCTTTATAGTGCAGACATGCACAGGTGGCTTGTTTGCACTGTGGCCGCTATGACGTGTTCACAGCTTGCGCAATTGAGACCAGTCCTTTTTTCGATTGATCGACTGGAGGAAATCAAAGCTCGACTTAAAGAGAACAGTAGCAGTGCAATGGCGTGGAGTAGATTTGAGAAAATAGATGACAACAAAGGTGCCTTATAAAAATGGTATTCAGGCAGTGAGGTAATATTTAATCCCTAAGCATAGTGCTGTGTTTCAATGCTGCGCGATGTATTTCGCGCCGCGAGGTGGAATGAACCATTGCAGCATGAAATGCGGATGTCCGAGCATGGGAAAACACCGCTCTCGAAATTAAAAAAAAAAAATGTGCTCTTTACTGCCTCGTCATGGGTAAGATAAACAGGAGTGCCAACTCTTCAGAAAAACACGGATCGTGTGACGCTAGATTACGGGCACCTCCCACAGCACTCGTCAGACTGCGCTGTGCCAGATGTGCTAGGTGCTATTCGACCACCGCCGAGGCGGTGGTCGAATCCCAGACACTTCAAATTGCCAAGTCGAGTGCCGAGGCGCAGGGACGTTGCGTCTTCGTGGTTAGCTTCGAGGAAGTAAGCGTATGCTCTGTGGTCTGCTCGACCGGGCACCTACACTGAAGAACTTTAACAAACGTTTGCAGCCAAGGACAGAATAGCCGGAAGCATGCGCGGATGAATTTGACGTACTTTCTCCATTCGCCAAGTTGGCCGGTAAGTAGGGCACTTAGTCACAATTCAGCGTCTCCTGCAAGGATTCGTGGGAGAACCAGCTTTTAGGTTGACTTAAGGACCGCGCGTCCTGGACGTTCCCTCTCTTCAGAAGCAATTCAGAAGGCCCTGAACGTGAGTCACAATACAGTTATGTCCTGAAATCTCTAGCAAAGAAACGTACATAAAGGTAAGAAATGTTTTGTTTTGGTTGCTTTTAATGGTGCATAAGCAACTTAGGCTATCATGCACCAAACATTCGACATTATTCTTCAAAAAGTTGGAATACCTCGACAAGTCCTTGTCAGGCCAAGGACCCCGAGGATGCCAACTGGTTAATAAGACCTCGATCTTCTTCTCAACTGTGAGGTTAGCAAGGTGTGTCTGTTTTTACAGCTTCTCTAAAATACCTGCTTCCCTTAAGAAGCTAAAAACACGTAAAATATCGACCAGTGCGTACTCACTTAAGAGCAATGCAGGATGGAAAGGTAGATGTTCATTGTAAAATCTGGTGAAATGTTTTTTTCGCAGTTCTTCTAGTTTAGTGCATGAGATTAAAATGTGAATCACTGATAGCTCATCCCCGCATGTCTCGCATATGGGTTTGCCTGCCTTTGTTAGTAAGAAATTGTGTGTGAGATGTGTGTGTGTCCAATGCGTAAGCGACATAAAATGACTTCTGTGAAGCGTTCTTGATGTGAGCATGACTTCCATTCTTCTATGGTGGGTTTTACAAGGTGGAGCTTATTCTACGCTTCTAAGTCCCACCTAGACTGCCATTTACTCCTGACGTTTGGTGGACTGATTTTATGACATCCTTGTAGGGGATACCCACGTTATTTATTTCTTTATCCCATGCTTTCGCTGCACATTAATCTGCCTTCTCGTTTCCTTCGATTCCGACATGGCTTGGTACCCAGCAAAATTTTATGTTACGTCCCTGTCTTTTGTTGTTATTATGTTGGGTGTAACGTCCCAAAACCAGCTCTGATTATGAGAGACGCCTTAGTGGAGGGCTCCGGAAATTTCGACCACCTGGGGTTCTTTAACGTGCACTGACATCGCACAGAACACGGGCCTCAACATTTCGCCTCCATGGAATGCAGCCGCCGCGGCCGGGATTCGATCCCGCGACCCTCGGATCTGCAGCCGAGTACCTTAGCCACTAGACCACCGTGGCGGGGCCGTCCCTGTCTTTTGACTTATGTTGTGTAGGATATTGCCTATTATTGGTATACATGCATTTTTAGGTTGAAGTGCTGTTAGTACACTTAATTAGTCTGTAAAGTACACTATTCTCGATGTTTTCCTTAGTGACTTTTTCTACCGCTGCTAAGACTGCATAGCATTCTGCGGTGAAGACGGATGCGCATTGGGGTAGCCGGACTATATTTTCCCAATGATTTTGTACGACCGCACTTCCGACGTATTGTGTTGCTTTAGAGCCGTTAGTGTAAAATGCCGTGTGTTTCGGATATTTTGCCTTAATGGTTAGGAATTCCTGCAAGATGTGTTCGTGCGGTGTTTGCTTTTTTTGGAATTGTGTCAGTGTGAAGTCGCACACAGAGGGTAGGCAATACCAAGGTGGGAGCGCTTTAGGTCTTCGCGCAATCTTAGGCATTGTGTCCTTTATATTTAATTCATCACACTTTTCTTCAAAGCGAAGAATTGGTCTTATTGCTTGGGGCTTATTATTAAATAGTGTTCTAGATGGGCACTTGTTTACTATGGGATGACAGAGGTGGTGTGGCATTGAGAGAATCTTTAAAACGTATGAGCATGTGAGCATGGTTCTTCTGTCTGCTAGTGGTGGCTCATTGGTTTCTACATATAGACTGTTTATGGGTGACGTTCTATATGCACCAGTTCAGAGGCGCAACCCTAGATTGTGTACCGGATCCAGTCGTTTCAGACATGACTGTCTTGCGGACCCATATACTATGCAGCCATAATCTAAACAGGATCGTACCACAGAACGGTAAATTTGTAGTAAGCCTGCCCTATCTGAACCCCAGTGTTTGCGTGACAGGACTTTCAGTATGTTCAGAGATCGGGATGCTTTTTTCTTTAATGCATTTATGTGAGAAATGAATGTGAGCTTATTGTCAAAAATAATACGCAGAAACTTATGTTCTTTTTTTACTGGTAATTCAATTTTGTTAAGATGTAAGGTAGGGTCTGTCTGTATGCCTCGTTTGAGAGAGAAAAGGATGGCTAGTTTTTTGTGCAGAAAAGCGGAAACCATTTCTGTCTGCCCATGTTGCCAGTTTGTTAATTGTTACCTGTACCTGTCTTTCGCATGTTGAAGTGTTGGAGGAACTGCTAGCTATCTGGAGGTCGTCCACATAGACTGAATACATGACTGACTTTGGTATGGTTTTGCTGATCGAATTCATTTTTACTACAAACAATGTTGTGCTTAAGATGCATCCTTGTGGTACTCCATTTTCCTTGAGCGAAATTTTTCGATAGTGTCGTGCCTAGACGCACACGGAATGAACGGTTAGATAGAAAATCTTTTATGCAGTTAAGCATCCTGCCACGGATTCCTAGCTCGGCCAGGTCCTGCAGAATTCCGAACCTCCAGGTGGTGTCGTATGCTCTTTCTAAGTCAAAAAAGACAGCCAGACAGTTTTGTTTGTGTACAAACGTTTCCCGGACAGTATTTTCGAGACGTACTAAGTGGTCGGTTGTGCAACATGCTTTTTTAAAACCACACTGATGGATATCGAGAAGGTTGCGGGATTCTAACACGAACGAGTCTACTATTAAGAATGCTTTCAAAGGACTTTGCTAGACAACTGGTGAGAGCTATGGGTCTATAGCTATTTGGATCGGCTGGGGACTTTCCCGCTTTTAGAAAAGGGACGATAATAGCTCTCTTCCATGCTCCAGGTAATTTCCCAGACATCCATACCTTGTTAAAAAGATCTCAAGAGTGCTTCTGTTGCGGGTTCAGAGAGATAACATTTTGTAGTGAATCTCATCAGGACCAGGCGCGGTCTGCTTGCCTGCAGTCAACACTGAGTGGATTTCTTGGTACGTAATTAAGTTGTAGGGTTCGTTTGTGTGGCCGCTTGTTGGAAGTCTTCGCTTTTCGGCTGTATGTTTGTAGTTCAGGAATGACTGCGTGTAGTGTGATGAGCTGGAAACTGCACAGAAGAATTCGCCCAGAATGTTTGCCTGCTCTTCAATACCTGTGTGTGAACCAGGGGTTGAAGCAGGGGTACTGTAAATGGGGAGAAACTGCCGTCTATCTTTCGGATGCGTTCCCACATTTCATTCGACGTGGTTCTACTGTTTATAGAGGATACATACTTTTGCCAGGAAGATTTTTCAGCGATGCGGCGGACGTATCTGGCTTTTTGCTCTGGCTTTTTTCTGGTGTTGGATACCGTCGGTTTTCTGGTGTTGTATACCGTCGGAAGGTTCCCCAGGCTTTATTTTGCTTCTCTGCACTCATGTGTGTACCATGTTTTGATTTTATTTTACTAGTCCTGAGGGATGGATAGTCGCGCAGCAGTAACAATACAGTTCGTGATACACTCATTTAGTTCATCTACGGTGAGGTTGTCTGACACTATTTTTTCAAGGCTAGCCTATTCTTGGAAGAGAGCCCAGTCGGCCAAATGCAGTCTCCATCGTCGTGGTTTTAGTTCGATGACTTCAGGTGATGTTGTTAGGCTGATTACTACAGGCAGATGATCGCTTCCGTATGGGCTGTCTAGGACATCCCACTTGAAATCCATAAAAACGGAAGGTGAACAAAAAGATAAGTCTATACAACTCATTTTTCGCGTGCTCGGGGAACAGTAGGTTGGTTTTCCTGTGTTTAGCAGAGAAAGGTTATTGCTCAATATAAAATTCTCGAGAATTTGGCCTCTACGTCAGTTTTCTCACTACCCCAAAAGTTGGAATGCGCCTTAAAGTCTCCGACTATGAGAAAGGGTTCTGTCAGCTGCTCTACGAGGTCTTCTAGATCACAGATGGATAATGTAAGATGTGGCTCCAAATATACGTTGCACACAGTGATTGTTTTAAAATCGTGTATAGTGGCGGCCACGGCTTCTATTCTTGTTTGAAGTTTATGTTCGCGCGCTGGAATTCCAGTTTTAACGATAATAGCTACACCACCTGAGAGCCTGCTTGCGTGCTCACGGTCGTGCCGGAATACATTGTAGTTTTTAGGATGCTTGTGTGTTTGGAACTTAAAAATGTTTCTTGCAAACACAAGGCTGTTGGAGAAAGAGTTGCTAGTATGTATTTTATGTCACTGAGGTTATGTAGAAGTCCCCTGCAGTACCAATGTGTGAAAGCCATTTTGTATTATGTGGGTAGAGTAAGAAACCTAGGTTTTGTTTTCAGGCCCAGTGATCCTGGGCTTGTCTTTTTTCCGGTCCGAGGAGTCCCGCCGTCCGTCTGACGTCGACGGCCCAGGACTACCTTGGCTTGTGTCCATCGCATCGCCTGACACGCTGGATGTCTGTACTGAGCGTACGGATTTGTTCGCGTGTAGCCTCGCCGTGTGGACTGAGGCCTTGAGGCTCGCAGACCCTGCGGTCCGCGGAGCCTGAGTTCGAGGCAGTGGAGCAGCGCGAGCTGCGTCCACTTTGGGCGCAGGGAGTCCTGCCCCGGCGTCACTGGGTGTGCCCTGGGCAGGTGCTGTAGGCCGCTCTGTTGCCGCGCCCTGTTGCAGCACAGCGGAATAACTTCTGCTTTCAACTAATGAATGCCGCTTTCGTGCTTCTCTGAAAGTGATATTTTCTTTAACTTTGAGTGTGATTATGCTTTTTTCTTCTTTCCATATTGGGCAAGCTCGCGAGTAAGCAGGATGACTGCCCTCGCAGTTCACGCAGTGGGATGTTCGTGAGAAGCGCAGCTCTGTGAGCCATGGCCGTATCTTTGGCAGTGATAGCAGCGTCGTGGGTTCGGGATGTATGGGCGTAGATTGAGTCTAGTGTAGCCAACCTGTTAGAACGAAGTGTTTCGATTCCCTTGTTTTCTCGTTTGATTTTTATTCTGTACACATTTGTGACGTTTTGGTCTGAGTCCGTTTAGCAGTTCTTCTTCGCTCATATATTTTAGGTCATCATCAGAGATGACGCCTCGGACGGTGTTTAGTGATCTGTGAGGGCTGATTGCTACAGGAATGTCTTCGAAAGCTGTGATTTTGGGGAGATTTTCGTACTGGATGTTGGTACAGCACTTCTAAAAGAAGGTCCCCGTTGGCTAGCTTCTTTATTTTATATCCTTGCCCTAAGGTGTCTGTTAGGGTTCCGGCGACTTTGAATGGAGAAACATGTCTTGCCGTTATTTCTGAGTGCTCGCTGTGAATCACGTGGAATCTAGGGAAGGTGTTTTTGTTGTTCGTGAAGAACTTAGCTGTAACATCGGTGCGCGTCCTCTTCTGAGGAAGGCGATCAGGTGAAGGGAGTGAAGTGGCCATAAAATTTGTATGTGTTTCGGCCGCAATACCAGCCACCCACCAAGGAGCCCAACAAGGGGACGGGCCAGGAACTCGCGAGCAAGTCCTGCCCACGCCAGCTGTATACCACGACTATAACCAAATATGACTGAACACAGGGTGGTTAGCCACACAGGGTTAACCCTTGCCGCCAGGAAGAGAGGAAATAAACTGAAGAGAGTAGAAGACAGGAAAGATTTAAAGTAGGAGAAAAGACGAAGATGTGTGGAGAAAGAGACAGGAAAAGGCGACTGCCGTTTTCTTCCGGACGGGTAAATCAGGGGGTGCCGTCTACGTGAAGCCAGGGCCAAAGGGGTGTGTTGCCTCCGCCGAGGGGCCTTAAAGGTCCAGTCACCCGGCGTCGGCTCAACCCCCAGGATCCCTTTTCCTCGGACACGGCTAAGCCACGCACGGCAACACGTGCCCCCCCCCCCCCCCATTGGCTCGGGTCCGTGGTGTCGCCAAACACCAAACGCCTGCTCACGCAGACGCCCCTGCGGGGGGTAAGAAATGAGTACAAGTACTGGCACTCCTATCTGCGCAGTTAATTGTGAACCAGCAAACCGCTGCGTGACACTTCCAATAACCGTAGGCTTGCTCTGGGAATCGCTGGCTTTGGATCTTTCCTCAAGAGTGCAAAACAGGCCTGCCACCTTTCGTCGTGGAAGGCGTTTCCTCGCCGCGTACTCACCGAACGTGATGGCAACAACAAAACTGCTGCGTCGGCAACGACGTTTACGGGTCTATGTGGCACAACTAAACATGATTGATGATGCCTTTGTCTTACCGCATTTGCGTAAATATCGTGGATGCTATGGAGGCGGTGCGTCAAAGTGGGTTAATGTCCATCCACGTTAAACGGTACCGCACCAGCGAACCACCGATAGAAATGGTAACTTCACCCCGACGTAGATGGAGCACGAATGTCGTGGTCCTCCATTTGTGCCAAAGAAGTAGACCGCGGCCTCTATGGGAGTCAAGCAATAGATGAAAACTATCTCAGCCGAAATAGTCTGACCATACAGAAAATTACCATATCCTACAAAGTCATTTTTTCAACAGAAATGGAGTGGATGCTAGATGTTCGGCATACCAGTGCTCAATGTTGCGGATTATTAAAAGCGACTATAAAATGCAGCTAAAATGGCTTCTTTCCATTCATTATGCGCACAGCCCTGCACAGCATATTCGCCCAACTAATCCCATGTCACGTTTCAAGTGGAGGCGAGGTTCCAGTTAGACACGTGCTGGGGTTTTGACTGTATGAGTGTCTACGTCAAGAGAGCTGAGTCGGCATTTTGCGCGTCATAGCAGGCTCTTTTGCGAAAGTGAATAGCTGCCATAAGTTTACCTAAATACGGGGAAGCTAGCATTACAGTTATCAAAGGGTATAACATTACAGTTATAAAAGGGTATAAGATATATAGGGCACAAGAAAACGTGAGTGTCAGGATTTCCTTGATGTACTTTCTGTAGCTTAAGTCAAATGGTTTGTGTGCCCACACGCGGCGAATCGATTTTAGATCTCGTGCTCACTACTGATTGAAGCAGCACGTGTGTTAATGTGTTAGAAGGCGTCAGTGATCACAAAATCTTGCACCGTGAATTTGAAACATTCAGAGAAAAAACACGTGATGAAAAGAAAACTATGTTCGACTACGGACGAGCAAAATTGACGCGATATCAAGCCAACTCTCTTCTTTTTCTATTGATTTTTTAAATACTATTAGTGACCGTGATGCAAACAAAAACTGGACACTTATCCGGCACGAACTTATCTCACTAAGAAAAAAATACATTCCCAAAGTCACCATAGCCGCATCAACACAAAGCACATGGTTTACGACTCACGTAAAACGCTGTATTAACAAAAAGAAACGACTGTACTCGCGAGCGAAATCGACAGCATCTGAGGACGACTGGAAGCGTTACCGTGAACACGCGCAGATATGTAGAACGGAAATCGAAACAGCAAAAGACAAATTTTATAACTATGATATCTCAAACATGTTAAAAAGCAATAGTAAAAAATTTTGGAAGGTTGTGAGTCCAAGTTACGACTCCAAGGCCATAATATCAATAGCGAAAGACGGAAAACTCCTTTCTACGGCAGACGCCGCGACAGAATTCGGTAATTTCTTTAGCTCTGTGTTAATGGATGAAAGTCCAATGCCACCTAACCTACCTGCTATTCCTTTAACTTCCCACATGCAAGATGTTCTTATCACTCCGCGAGGCATCGCTGCAGCCATTGATCGCCTTTCTGTAAATTCTGCACCAGGTCCTGATGATATATGCCCGAAAATGCTTAAGATGGTAAAGCTAGAATTCATCATCATCATCATCAGCCTGTTTAGGTCCACTGCAGGACGAAGGCCTCTCCCAACGATTTCCAATCCACCCTATCCTGAGCGAGTTGGTTCCACTTTATGCCCGCAAACTTTTTAATTTCATCGCTCCATCTAACCTTTTGCCTACCTCTGTTGCGTTTTCCCTCTCGTGGTATCCATTCCGTCGCTCTTACTGTCCACCTATTATCCTTCCTCCTCATGACATGTCCTGCCCAGGTCCACTTCTTTCTTTTAATTGATAAGATAATATCGGCTACTCCTGTCTGTTCTCTGATCCATTCCGCTCGTTTTTTATCTCTTAGCGTTACCCCTATCATTTTTCTTTCCATCGCACGTTGCGTGCTCCTTAGTTTCATCTCTAGTTTTTTCGTTATTCTCCATGTTTCTGCACCGTACGTTAGTACTGGGAGAATGCAGTGATTGAATACTTTTCGCTTTAATGAGAGCGGTAAGTGTCCGGTCATGATTTCGTAATGCCTTCCGAATGCGCTCCAGCCCAGCCTTATTCTACGGAGAATTTCATTTTCCTGAGTAGGAGTTCCTGATAGTAACTGTCCCAGATATACATATTCGTTTACACATTGTAAGGGTTCATTGTTGATTTTAAATTCCTGTTCCTTAGCTAAGGTATTGAGCATAACTTTGGTCTTTTGCCTATTCATTTTTAATCCAATTTTAATGCTTTCCCTGTTTAGGTAATCAATCATGTTTTGCAGCTCGTCACCATCATTGCTAAAGAGCACAATGTCGTCTGCAAATCTTAAATTGTTTAGATATTCTCCGTCTATTCGAATGCCCTTTTCTTCCCAGTCTAGACGTTTAAAGACTTCCTCTAAACATGCAGTGAATAGCATCGGTGATATTGTATCTCCCTGTCTCACACCTCTCCTGATCGGGATTTCTCTGCTTCTCTCATGTAGGAGTAGTGTGGCTGTGCAATCTTTGTATATGTTGTTTATGGTTTTCACGTATACGCCAGGTACCCCTTGACGATGTAGAGCGTCTAGAACTGCTTGTATTTCTATGGAGTCAAATGCTTTCTCGTAGTCGATAAACGCCATGTAAAGAGGCTTGTTATATTCCGCGTACTTCTCAATTACTAGGTTGATAGCGTGGCTGTGGTCCATTGTCGAGTAACCTTTCCTAAAACCAGCTTGTTCTCTCGGTTGGTTAAAGTCGAGTGTTCCTCTTATCCTCGTAGAAATTACCTTTGTAAATAGCTTGTATATTACTGGGAGTAGGCTGATTGGTCTGTAATTCTTTAAGTGCTTTATGTCACCTTTCTTGTGGATAAGGATTATATTAGCATTTTTCCAGCTGCGCGGTACGCTACATGTCTTGATACATTTCGTGAAGAGCGATGCAAGTTTTTCAAGTACAATATCTCCTCCGTCTTTGATCAAGTCGGCTGTTATACCATCGTCACCAGCTGCTTTACCGCGGGACATGCCTTTGGCAGCTTTTTTGACTTCGTCAGCGGTTATACATGGAATTTCGGTGTTCTCCTCTGGTTCTATTTCTATTGAGGTTGTGTGGTCTGTCTGAGAGCTGTACAGTTCCGAGTAGAAATCTTCTGCTACCTTTACTATTTCGGTGAAACTGTTGATAACGTTACCTTGTTTATCTTTTAGCGCATGCATTTTGTTTTGTCCTAAGTGCAGTTTCTTTTTGACAGATTTAATGCTGGTGCCTTTCTCTACTGCTTTCTCTATTTCTCTCATGTTAAAGTTTCTTACATCTCTTTGCCTGGCTTTACTGATCAATTTCGATAGTTCTGCGAATTCTATCTTATCTTTTGATGAAGTTACTTTCATTTGTTGGCGTTTTTTTATTAAGTCCTTGGTAGATTGGGACAGCTTACTTTTTGCTTGCTTTGTTGTTTTACCCCCGACTTCTATCGCGGTTGCAAGGATTGTTTTCGTTATGGTTTTGTTTATTTGTTCTAAATCGTCACCGTTTTCGTCTAAGGCCTCGAACTTGTTGCTTAGGGCGACTTTAAATTCGTCGTCTTTCGCTCTGATTACCTCTACATTACATTTTTTTCTAGTAAATAATTTAGTTCTTGTTTTCTTTAGGTTGAGTACAATCTTTGCTCTTACTAGTCTGTGATCGCTGCATTTTATCCTCCCCACTACTTCTGTGTCTTGAATTATACCTGGTTGTTCGCACATTATGAAGTCGATTTCATTTTTTGTTTCCCCGTTAGGGCTTTTCCACGTCCACTTCCTATTCTTGTGTTTCTTGAAGAACGTATTCATTATTCCAAGCTGGTTCCTTTCGGCAAATTGTACTAGCATTTCCCCACGGTTATTCCTACGGCCGACGCCGTAGTTGCCTATCGCCTGCTCTCCACTTTGTTTCGTTCCTACTTTTGCGTTGAAATCCCCCATGACTACTGTGTATTGCGTCCGTACTTTCTTTATTGCTAATTCGATATCCTCGTAGAATTGCTCTACTTGTTCATCGTCGTAGCTCGTTGTTGGCGCATATCCCTGGATTATCTTAAGTTTATACCGCTTATTTAGTTTTATTACGACGGATGCTACCCTTTCGTTAATGCTGTAGAATTCATCTACGTTGCCCGCTATATTTTTGTGGATTAGGAACCCAACGCCATATTCTCTCTTTTCGGGTAATCGTCTATAGCAGAGGACGTGTCCATTGTTTAAGACTATGAAAGCTTCGCCTGCTCTCCTAACTTCGCTAAGGCCAATGACGTCCCAATTAACTCCCTCTAGTTCCTCGAGTAATTCCGCTCGACATCTGCATCTCGGCGTCGCGCGCCTCGCAATCATGCCCTCCGGCCAAGGGGCGGTGTTGGGGTTGGCGGAGCGCAGGGGGGTGCGGTAATCGGTTAATCAAACAGCTTTAATTACTTCGGTTAATTGTCAGGGGGAGTCGATGACGATAAATCGATTAACGGTGTCCATTTAATCGACAATCGTTCACCTATTTTACCATCCCTACAATATAAACATAGCATGGCACGCATACGAGGGACATTTAACTTCTGAACGCTAACCTACCACTATCGCTCAAGCGGAAATTGGTTAAATGCTGCATTTTGGCCAGTACTGAATACGGGGCAGAAACTTGGGAGGAATCCCAAGTTCGAGAGTATCTGAAGAACCACGCAGCGGGAGATGCAACGAAAAATGATAGGAATGACAAAGAAATGGGCTCCGTCCACTCACCAGAGGGCGCTACGTATCTCTCGTCGGACGGCTCGCTGACATTGGCCGCTTGGGTCGCACGTATGAGACGCGCTGGCAATTCGCCCATACCGCGAGCATGGTGGAAGCAGAGGTGACAGCGACGCGCGTTTCTTCGCTGGCTTCCGCGCGTGTTACAGCGAAAACCACACACACGCTCTCTTGGCCCTCTGGAACAGCTTGCTGCATGTTTGGAGCGCGCGTCTCAAAGGAAACAAAACAAAGTGGGACGCGCGGTGTAGACCGGCTGCTATAGAGATGGAGACGCGCGTGTCGCGTTTGCGTATTATTGTCCCGCCACAGTCGGCCGAATTTTGCTTCTTCGGTGCGCCAGGCTGTGCATTCTGGCGCTGATGTCGCACATGAAAAGCTCGATTACACGGAGCCTACAGGAAGATAGCCCAGTTGTTCAGTGAACAGTGGCCGGCACAAGCGACGTTATAAAGGAAATATGGATATCGGCAAGCCATGCTGTTCTCATGCGGTATGGGTTCTTCGCTCTACCGTATTCCTTCAGGTTCCACCCCCCAACTCACGAAGTAGTCCGATTTCAGCCCATTACATTCACTAGTGCACTCCTGAACGCGAATCCATGGCGAGAAAATGACACCAACTGGAATCAGCTCGTGCAGGACAAAGAAAGGATGGGGAGCATTGGGAGTGGCCTTCGTACTGAAGCGGACACAAGATGGGCTGATGATGATGATTGCTCACATCTAACAGAAAAAAGTATCAGGACAATCGGCTGTTTCGGCCAAGCTGAATAGCCTTTCCTCTTTCGAATTGTCGACATAGACGCAGATTTGCTTATCTGGACTAAAGTGCCGCTCCTAAACGGAATCATGGGAGTGGCCCGCATCAGTCTACCCAGACATTCCAGAGGACGAATCTAAATTTTCTCATACAATATCATATCAAATGAAATCACCTCGCGCAGAGGCCTTCGTTCTGAAGTGGACATAAGACAGGCTGGCAATGGTAGTTCACATCTAGTACAGGAAAAAAATATACATAAGGACAATCGCCTGTTTCGGCCGAGCTGGATATATTCACACCTAATACAGGAAAAAAATCTATACATAAGGACATTTCGCTATTAAGGCCGAGCTGGATAGCCTTTGCTTGCTCTTTTGAATTGTCGACAAAGATGCAGATGTGCTTATAGATGAACCGAACTTTCAGTTTATGAGGGACTAGGCATATTTCTCGATCGCACGGCGATACGACAGTGCAGCAGCAGTCCGAGTATGTGACACATCCAGGTTCCTCGGAGCTCACACCTGTTGATCGCTTCCCAAAAAAGTATAATAGCGTCTACTGTTACGATCCACCTGAAACACGTTTACTATAATCACGTCTTTCAGGTGGATCCTTCCGTGCTACTAATATTTGTGCGCATTTCAATGACACCGTTAAAGATACACCGTTGTTTCGGAGCCTGCAAAGTGCAAACCAGACACTTTATACCTATGTACTCTAGGGTGCCATATTAAGATAAAGGGAGGAGGAATTCTAGTGGGTGACATTAGGCAGTTAGCTTGTCTATTTTCTTTAGCTCGGAAAGTAAGATTTAGAACAGGGAATGTCGCAGGAGCCAGTGTTTCGACAAGTGGACTTGTCTTCGTCAGGGCGGCGACTGCCTTCTCCAGCCTTCGTTGATCTACGCAGTGGCACTCTCTCCCTCCCTTCCCCTCCTCTCCCATCCCAAGACACTTAGCCCCATCTCCTAGGGTACACAAAGAAAAAGACCATTCTTCCTTACAAAAGCACCCACGCCTGAAAAAGTGCCAGGTACAAACTCACTTCCAAGGAGAAAAAAATCTTCAGTCAAAAAGAGAGGAGGCCACTGCAGAAGGAAAAGGGAGGAGGGGGCCCAGACACAAGCTACTTTCCATTAAGTCAAAGGCTCATTGGATAGTCCCAGATGGATACACCATGAGGACCTTCCGCGACCTTCCCAGGCTCTCATTCGATTACCTATCATTTCTCGCACAGCTATCTCCTCCGAGCAACTGACCATCTTTGCGCAATTGAAGAAATGGCCCTGGCAAAGTCCCGTGGGGAATCCGGCGGCGGCCATAGTCATGAGGTCGGTCACGAAGACGGGCATCACCGACTCCGTCCAAGTTGTGGCCGTCTCCTGCGATGCGATTGTGCGCTGGTCTATAGTGTACGACTTCTACGAGGTGCCGAACCCGGGCGGGATTCCTACGGCTGCCCTGTGGTGCGCTCTAGACTCGATCGCTGTTGTAAGCATTGGGTAACCCTGAATGGATCCACTTCGAAGCCTTCATCTTCGCCTGTGCTTTTGCTCAGTTGCTCCCTTGAGTTGTTCTGTATTAAACGGCCCTTTTCAGGGCCACCCAACTGCTGTTTGGCTGAAGTCTAGTGGCGCATCTGGTGGCGGCCGTAGTCATGAGGTCGGTCACGAAGACGGGCATTACCGACTCCGTCCAAGTTGTGGCCGTCTCCTGCGATGCGTTTGTGCGCTGGTCGATAGTCTACGACTTCTACGAGTTGCCGAACGCAAGCGGGATTCCTACGGCCGCCCTGTGCAGCGCTCTACAGCATGTCGGAGACGACGTAGCCCAGGACTCGATCGCTGCTGTAAGCATTGTGTAACCCTGAATCAATCCGCTTCGAAGCCTTCATCTTCGCCTGTGCTTTTGCACAGTTGCTCCCTTGAGATGTTCTGTATTAAACGGCCCTTTTCCGCGCCACCAACGGCTATTTGTCTGAGGTCCCGTGGCGCATCTGGCGGCGGCCGTAGTCATGAGGTCGGTCACGAAGACGGGCATTACCGACTCCGTCCAAGTTGTGGCCGTCTCCTGCGATGCGACTGTGCGCTGGTCCATAGTGTACGACCTCTACGAGTTGCCGAACGCGAGCGGGATTCCTACGGCCGCCCTGTGCAGCGCTCTACAGCATGTCGGAGACGACGTAGCCCAGGACTCGATCGCTGTTGTAAGCATTGGGTAACCCTGAATGGATCCACTTCGAAGCCTTCATCTTCGCCTGTGCTTTTGCACAGTTGCTCATTTGAGATGTTCTGTATTAAACGGCCCTTTTCAGGGCCACCCAACTGCTGTTTGGCTGAAGTCCAGCGGCGCATCTGGCGGCGGCCGTAGTCATGAGGTCGGTCACGAAGACGGGCATTACCGACTCCGTCCAAGTTGTGGCCGTCTCCTGCGATGCGACTGTGCGCTGGTCCATAGTGTACGACTTCTACGAGTTGCCGAACGCGAGCGGGATTCCTACGGCCGCCCTGTGCAGCGCTCTACAGCATGTCGGAGACGACGTAGCCCAGGACTCGATCGCTGTTGTAAGCATTGGGTAACCCTGAATGGATCCACTTCGAAGCCTTCATCTTCGCCTGTGCTTTTGCTCAGTTGCTCATTTGAGATGTTCTGTATTAAACAGCCCTTTTCAGGGCCACCCAACTGCTGTTTGGCTGAAGTCCAGTGGCGCATCTGGCGGCGGCCGTAGTCATGAGGTCGGTCACGAAGACGGGCATTACCGACTCCGTCCAAGTTGTGGCCGTCTCCTGCGATGCGTTTGTGCGCTGGTCGATAGTGTACGACTTCTACGAGTTGCAGAACGCGAGCGGGACTCCTACGGCCGCCCTGTGCAGCGCGCTACAGCATGTCGGAGACGACGTAGCCCAGGACTCGATCGCTGTTGTAAGCATTGGGTAACCCTGAATGGATCCACTTCGAAGCCTTCATCTTCGCCTGTGCTTTTGCTCAGTTGCTCATTTGAGATGTTCTGTATTAAACGGCCCTTTTCAGGGCCACCCAACTGCTGTTTGGCTGAAGTCCAGCGGCGCATCTGGCGGCGGCCGTAGTCATGAGGTCGGGCACGAAGACGGGCATTACCGACTCCGTCCAAGTTGTGGCCGTCTCCTGCGATGCGACTGTGCGCTGGTCCATAGTGTACGACTTCTACGAGTTGCCGAACGCGAGCGGGATTCCTACGGCCGCCCTGTGCAGCGCTCTACAGCATGTTTGCGTCGTCAGCACCCACCGCGGCCTAAGTCCCGTGCCCTCGCCGCCGCTGCGCGCGCATTCAAGCGTCTGTGCCCTGCACAGCCAGCTGCGTCTGCGTGGTCTGACAGTCAACGAGGACCATATAAGGATCCAAACCACGGCACTGACTTCACTTGGCAGCAGCAATTGCGGCGGCATGTTCAGCGCCTAAGACTATTCTTCTTGTCGACAGGTTGGTTGGTTACTTCTGTACACCATTCTAGGGTTCATTCCGTTATGCCTACTACAGCTGAACTAGCGAAAAAAATCGCGGCACTTGAAGCACTGCTTAATGAAAAGTTGGACACGCTGATCGATGATTTGGTGTCGCGAATTAACATCAAGCTACAAAACATGGGACTAGGTGAGCACGCATCACTTTGCGAAAGTGTTCAGTACATCAGCAAAGAGTTCGACACAATGAAACAAAAACAGGAAGAACTTGTGGCCTCGAACAAGGCGCTCTTGTCACGTAATGAAGCACTCGAAAAAAGGGTGGCTGATTTAGAGCAGTATTCCAGAATGAATAACGTGGAAATCAAGGGCATCCCTTCATCGCAAGGGGAAGATTGCATCGCCATTTTGAAGCAAATTGGCGATGCCATTGAGTACCCTATCTCACCCACAGATATCGATACCGCTCACCGTGTAGCCTCGAGATCAAGTGACAAGAGCATCATTGCTCGATTTTGCTCACGTGATAAGAAAAATGAGTTCATCCGGAAGGCACGAAGGGCCAGACTTCGCACTGACCACGTCGGTTTCACTGGCAGCACCAACATGCCAATCTATGTTAATGATCACCTGACCATCGACAACAAAAAGCTGTTCTGAAAAGCGCTGTCACTGAAAAAAGAAAATAAGTGGAAATACTTATGGACAGAAAATTGCCAGATTAAAGCCCGGAAAAGTGATGACAGCAGGGTCTATCGAATTATGACCGAGTCCGACCTCCGAATCTTCGTATGAGACACTGTGCGCCTCTTCTGTTATTTTCTGGTTGCCTTTTATTCTTTCTTTTACCATGGCTTTTCTCTCCTCTGCTGATGCAAAATCTCTTTTAAACGCAAGAAAACGATCACTGGTTCATTTCAATGCCCGTAGCCTCCGCAAGAACATAGATGCAATAAATAACTTCATCGCTTCACTTCAGCATGCCTTCACTTTCATTTGCATATCGGAGACTTGGCTTTCAGACGCCGACAACAACATGAACGGCTTTCCATCTTATCAAGCAGAATATTGCCATCGTCAAAATGATACTCATGGTGGTGCAGCCATTTTCACTTCACAGGATGTCATCTACACGCGTAGATTAGATCTCACATTTAACGTGAACCACTGTGAGTCAGTATGGATAGAAGTCGACCATTCATCACTTAATCACAGTAGCAAGAACATGATTCTTGGTTGCATTTATCGCTCACCGTCATCTTCAGTTCATGATTTCCTGCTTGGTTTTGATGACGCACTGTCAAAGCTATCTTTTGAAAATAAGGATGTGCTTATCGTCGGTGATATTAACATCAACTTACTAGACACTGATGCCACTTCTTTCACAGCATACACTGACTGCTTCACTGGATTTGGTTTTGAATCGCTCATTACCTGTCCCACTAGATTAGGCTCTCATGGAAACGGTACACTTATTGATCACGTATTGTCAAACTTATCACCATCGCCTTGTTCCGCGGTTGTTGATACTGACATAACCGATCACTTCCCAATCTGTCTTACATTTCCTACTGATATGCCCGTAAACGACAACAACTACTACACTTCAGTGTTTCATGCGGATGCCTTTGTGGAATCCATAAGTAAAACTGATTGGTCGCCAATAAATTCCATGCATGATCCTGAAGCAGCACTAAATAAATTTTGCTCTTTATTTTTGATGGCAGTCGCGAGTAACACGCGTACTGTGAAATGTAGGAAAAGATATAAATACCCGCACAACCCATGGATGACGGCTGGTCTTCTAAAAAGTCTAAGGACGAAGGAAAACATGTACAAGAAAACAAAACGTCAGCCCTTTAACACTGCACTTGCTAGACGATATAGATGTTACTGTAAATTATTGAACATTTTGCTTAAACGGACAAAAAAAGCTTACTACGAAAGTAAATTTGTACAGAATAAAAACAACCCCAAAAACCAGTGGCAGCTGCTAAACTCTTTTCTTAATAGGTCGTCTGGTGATGCCCCCATTACCAAAATAAATTATAATGGTCTAAGTCTCTCGGAGCCGAATGAAATTGCGAATGCTTTCTCGGACTACTTTTCTTCCGTTTATTCTAGTAACAACCGGCGTGCGCAGTTGCATAGCACTTTACGCCGCACACCACAGTCGTTCTTTTTGTTACCAGTTACACCAGATGAAGTGTTTTCCACTATTAACAGTCTTAAAAATACCGGACCTGGTTTAGATAGCATCTCTGTGAGACATTTAAAACTAGTTGCACATTATATTTCAGCCACATTGTGCAATATTATTAACCTGATGTTCAAACACGGATTATTTCCTTCATTCTTGAAAAATGCCAAGATTGTTCCTATTTTTAAAAAAGGTGACAAACAATTAGTTACTAACTATCGTCCAATTGCTATTATTTCCTGCCTTAGTAAACTCATTGAGAAATTATTCGTGAAACGTCTTAATAACTACCTAGCCAAGTTCCATTTATTAAAGAATAACCAATTTGGTTTCCGCCCTGGAAGTTCGACCAATCTTGCTGTGCTGTCTCTAACTGACTACATTAAAAAATGCATCGACTCAGGAAACTTCGTAGGATCTGTGTTTTTAGACTTCACTAAAGCTTTTGACACAATTAACCATCAAGTACTGTTTAATAAACTTGAGTGTTACGGTATAACTGGACCTGCGCTAACATTCTTAAAAGACTATTTACTTGACCGACAGTATACGGTACGCGTAGCGGAAACATTCTCGGCAACTAAATGCATTAACCAGGGTGTACCACAGGGCTCAGTCATAGGTCCTTTACTGTTCATTTTATATATTAACGATCTTCCGGATTCTCTCAATTCATCCGACAACGATCATTGCATTTTATACGCCGATGACACTACCATATCTTCATCTGATAAATCTATTACTGCTCTCACTTCACGGCTAAATACTGCATTGAGTAACATCATGAACTGGTGTAGCAATAATTACTTAGTTCTTAATCCTTCAAAAACAAAATATATGGTGTTTAAGACTGCTCAAAGGCCCTTAACAATTATTCCCGACTTAGCACTTGGGACTCATTCTATACCCGCTTGTGAAGACGTCACATTTCTTGGCATACATCTTGACCCTAAACTTACATTCCGCTGTCATTTCCATCATCTCAAGCATAAAACTTCGTTTGGCATCCGCGCACTAATCAAAGCTCGCCCTTTCTTTTCACGCGAGGCTCTTCTAGCGTTGTACTTCGCTTTCATTCATAGTCACATTAACTATGGTATCGTTTCATGGGGGAACACGTACGCTTGTCACTTGTCATCAGTACAACATATCCAAAATCAGTCAATACGCATTATCACTTCTAGTTCCATGCAATCTAATTCTTCTGTGTTACTCCACTCCTTCAATATCTTGCCTGTCATTCGTTTGTTCCAGTACAACATAATCGTCTTATTTCACGAAATGCTTCATAATAACCTCATGCATCCACTCGTGTCACGTGATTTACTGCAGAATAAAAACCTGACGAGATTTGCAGCTAATAAGAATTTTTTGTTACCAACAGTTCACACTAATTACGGCAAAAAAACATCTACATTCACTGCTATTTCACTCTGGAATGATTTACCTACATCTATCAAATCTTGTGTTTCCCTTACAGTCTTTAAAAATGACCTTAGACATCACTATCTGTACTAAGTGTACCCACGTCATGGCTGTTGTCTAAATGACTTTTTTTTTTTTGCTTGTACTTTGAACTTCTTTTGTTGTGCTTTTTTCATGTTTAACTGATCTGTATTGAAATGTTTTATGTATATGCTTTGATTTTTTCTAATAATTTTGTTCATTTGCTGCTGTTAGTTATTACCTACAATGCTTGTATAATGAACCGAGGGTCCCACTACAGTTCTTTTACTTTGGGACCCTCGCCTGTATATTCGCTAATCTTGTATTACCTTTTGAAATCAATAAACTGAAACTGAAACTGAAAAACTGAAACTGAAACTGACGTAGCCCAGGACTCGATGGCTGTTGTAAGCATTGGGTAACCCTGAATGGATCCACTTCGAAGCCTTCATCTTCGCCTGTGCTTTTGCTCAGTTGCTCCCTTGAGTTGTTCTGTATTAAACGGCCCTTTTCAGGGCCACCCAACTGCTGTTTGACTGAAGTCCAGTGGCGCATCTGGCGGCGGCCGTAGTCATGAGGTCGGTCACGAAGACGGGCATTACCGACTCCGTCCAAGTTGTGGCCGTCTCCTGCGATGCGTTTGTGCGCTGGTCGATAGTGTACGACTTCTACGAGTTGCCGAACGCGAGCGGGATTCCTACGGCCGCCCTGGGCAGCGCTCTACAGCATGTCGGAGACGACGTAGCCCAGGACTCGATCGCTGTTGTAAGCATTGGTAAACCCTGAATCAATCCGCTTCGAAGCCTTCATCTTCGCCTGTGCTTTTGCACAGTTGCTCCCTGAGATGTTCTGTATTAAACGGCCCTTTTCCGCGCCACCAACGGCTATTTGTCTGATGGTCCCGTGGCGCAATCTGGCGCGGCCGTAGTCATGAGGTCGGTCACGAAGACGGGCATTACCGACTCCGTCCAAATTGTGGCCGTCTCCTGCGATGCGACTGTGCGCTGGTCCATAGTGTACGACCTCTACGAGTTGCCGAACGCGAGCGGGATTCCTACGGCCGCCCTGTGCAGCGCTCTACAGCATGTCGGAGACGACGTAGCCCAGGACTCGATCGCTGTTGTAAGCATTGGGTAACCCTGAATGGATCCACTTCGAAGCCTTCATCTGCGCGTTTTGCTCCCTTGGAATGTTCTGTATTAGACGGCCCTTTTCAGGGCCACCCAACTGCTGTTTTGGCTGAGGTCGGCGTTGGCAACCGGACTCCGTGTAACCTTCATGGAAGTACCCAAAATGTGCTCTTACGTTGAGCAGTTCACTGCACGAGTCATTTCTGCTTTCTTGCCTTCGCGAAGTGTTGCGACGCAAACACAACTTGGCTTTTACTGCAGTAGCTGCAGGCACTAGCTACTCACATTATATGTTTACCATGTCCTATATTGAACATTAGATAAGTGCTACTGTGTAGAAAGTCAGTTCTTGTGCCCTAGTAGAACAGCAGTACGCAGGTGACATAAGCGAGTCCCGGTAGGAGGCAGCCGATTGAAAATTGATTGGAACAAGTAGTGAGAAAAAACTACCAATTTTTGAAATTCTATACATGCCACCCAGTGGGCTCCACGGTGGCCAAGGACCTGTATTCGGGACCCTTCAGCTAAAAGACGCGTCACCGTGCCAGTTCAGAAATATGGGTCCAACCTTTAATGTTAAATGCCTCGTTTTTGATAATCTAAGGAAGGGCGTACACGGTTGTCTCGCAGAAAAGCGGCCGGAGAATATTGCGTAGCCGTCCGTAGATTTCGTCAGATGACGACATTTAGTATTCGAACAGTTCGTGACATGCGGAATGCATCAACACAACCTAAACGTGTCAATAGCTGAAAAACTCTAGGTGTCCTATCATTAATAGGAGGTGCAAGTGTAGCGCCTTAACTGCAGAGGTAATATAAGTCCCAAGTGAGACCTTACAATACATTGTTCAAGCTAATCACGAAAAGATGTGGAGCGTCAGTGGGATCTCTTAGTCCTAGGGATGAAGATCGCCTCAAAAAGGACAGAAAAAGATCGGTCACGCAATGAATCGAGCAATTCTGGGAACCATTCTGCACAAGGGGTTATTGTATGTGGCTGACAAAAGGTTGCTATACATATTATTGTCTTAGTTTAAAGTTTAATTTTCAAAGCAATGTGCAGTGAGGAACGCATATGTGATGCTTGTGAAAATGCTCTAGTCATTATGGGAGGATAACACCACAATCCTAACGTCTTAGGAGGGCATTCCCAATGTGAACGGCGTCATACAATGCGACGCAACACTTTCATTAACTATATGAAACACTAAACTGAAAAAATAGGAATTATGGTTAACGATTACGTATAAGTGCCATACGAGTGGGTGACATGTAGTGGGTGACATGGTGGTCTTCAGCAAAAAGTAGCGAAGGAAGTAATTGCACGTAATGATTGAACCTGTAAGCCGAGAAAGCGAGAGTAGGAACAAGATTAGTTATGATGGTTTTTATGGCGCAAAAGCAACAATCGCTACGACGCGCCAGACGATGGTTAGTATGTTAGAGGGGTAAAAATTGATGAAATCTTAAAATATGACCTACCATTACAGTTTGTTCACAAGGTTTGTGACGTCCAGAAACCTAAAGAGGTCTTCATGGAGGTCAGTGCGTGCTCCGACAGAATTAAACGTGCATGGTGTTAGTGTTTTGTAGAATATATGGTGTCAGTGTTTTGTAGAATATATGGAAAATTTTCTGCCTTTCTTTTTCAAAACTTGGAAACGTAATAAGATGTGATTCACAGTGAGTCAGGGGTTCCTCACAGTGTTGGCATTGTGGTTGCTCTTCTCGTAGTAAATAATTGTGGACCAGATGAGTATGTCCTATAGATAACTTCTACAAAACGCTCTTGATGACATCACTTCCACTCAAAACAGGCTTGATAGTTTGAAGCTTGTTATGCACTTTATCCCCCATTCGTGCTGCCATTTCGCCCCTGACGGCTGTACGACACCGATTAAAACATTCTCTGAAGGGTAGGCTTATGCATATTGACGGTCAGCGCAAAACACGAGGACAAAAGAAGAAGATCCACATTGTAGGCTCAACGCTTCGCTTTGAGCCTACAATGTGGATCCTCCTACCGCGGTCATCGTGGCCCGGCACTGCCTCCTGTGGCCGACCAGAGACCATCCGCCTATGGCAGTTGCGTCGGGCACCACCTGCGTCGCCCACACTGCACGTCAACTTGTTTGTGCGCTGGACCGCTGCCACCGAGCCTTCGTCCAGTACGGAACTCCCAGTGCCGCCCGCCAGAACCGGCATAAAGACCTTATGCATTTCCCTCCTGACCTGGACTGACCACGGACCTTTTCAGTTTACGTTAACAACATTGTACATAGCTGACATTGTTATACTTTTCATTTGGGGTTCATCTCTGCGGGGGGGAGTAATCTGTAGCGTCACCCCATGAACGCTCATCATCACCATCGCTTTTCCACCACCGCGCTAAACGCGCCGCGCCTCTCGCAGAGCTCATGCTGCGTGGCTCGAGGTCGCGAGCCACGACGACGAGGAGAACGAGCTCACGCTCACGGCCGGACTCGACGCTGCAGCCCGCCGCTCTGTTCAGCCGTCCCACCATTCGTATCTTGGGGTTGTACCTACAACAAGATGGGAAAAATACAGAGACTATCAAGCGCCTAAAGAGCACGCTCACAGCCACCACGCAGTTAATACGAAGGGTCACAAGCAGAGATCACGGTCTGCGGGAAGCAGATACTATGCGAGTGGTACACGCGTATACCATGAGCAGAGTGCTGTACTCTACCCCTTACCTAAAGCTCAGTGTGACTGAAACGGAAACAATAAATTCGATAATCAGACAGGCTACTAAGGCAGCGCTACGACTGCCCAAAAGTACCAGCAACGAACGCCTGGCAGAGTTAGGTTTACATAACACTATACAAGAACTAAGCGACGCACACCTACAGGCACAATATCTGCGACTAGCAAGCACCCCTACGGGTAGGCATATACTTTCGAAACTCCAAATTCGCATCCCCGCCAATCATAGCTCCCTTATATCTCTTCCGAGGAAAATTCGCGAAACGCTTTGCATTCGACCGCTACCCCGTAATATGCGTCCCGATCGAAACCGCGAACGACGGAAGGCCAGGGCAGCAACACTTCATAAAGCATATGGCGATGACCAGGAAGCCATTTGGGTGGATGCTGCAAGCGATAAGCACGGAGCAACAGCGGCGGCTTACACACCGTACGGTCCTCCGCTCATAAAGGAATTACCTCAGGGAACGAGCCCAGAAGAAGCTGAAGAAATAGCTATAGCGCTAGCGCTCGGCAGTTCCAATGCCACTTACATACTAAGCGACTCAAAAACTGCAATTTTAAATTATGCTAGGGGCAGAGTTCACCCTACGACCTTCCACATACTGACCCAAAACCCGCTCCCCTCCCGCAGCGCTGAGCTCATCTGGGTGCCCGCGCATTCGGGGAACCCCGGCAATGAGGCCGCCGATTCTTTAGCCCGAGGGTCAAGGAACCGGGCACAGGCGGACCTCATGGGGGGTTTCTCGAAGGAGCGTGCGTGTACCTTTGCTGAGTTCACCGCAAATGCCCGAGCTGCAAGGCAAATATACCCACCCCCTCACTCTTCCCTCACTACCAGGGAGCAGCACCTATGGCGCCGTCTACAAACGCGAACGTTACCTACCCCTTCCCTCCTTTCCCACTACCGACCCATCCCACCTTGCTGCCCTCTGTGCAATGCACCGAGGGCAAACCTAACGCACATCCTCCTGGCCTGTCCGTCTTCTCCTCCACCCGATGGGCCGGTGCGACTCCAAACCTGGGAGGACTGGGAGACCACACTACGCTCCACGGACCCGGCAAGGCAGAAGATCGCCGCCAGCCGGGCTGCCAGCGTCATGGACACTTTAGGCATGAACGTTTGAGCGTGGTGTGGTCATGTGGGGACCCAGGGGACCTGTGAGGTCCTAAAAGCCCTCACAATAAAGTTTTTTTCCTTCCTTCCTTCCTTCCGTGGACCTTGTTCGCTGCAGTTAAATAAAGTAGCGACGACGGCACAGCCTACGTCGGCCGCCGTTACGGCTATCGCTTCTTCGCTACATTGGCCAAGCAGGCCGGTGTCAGATTGGCTGAGTACAAACGCTCTCTGAAAGGGAATTAGTACTCACACATGGCCAGACACTTCAAACCACGATTGCACTGATACAAAATGTCTGTTCAAACACAAGGATCAGGCAACCAGAGCGATTGTTGAAGCTTTCCACATCAATAATAACGGTTCCCGCTGCGTCAGCATGCCACCTATAAGCCCTACATGACAAGGAAATTTCATTTTTGAATCAGGTTATCACTTAGCATATGTTGGTTTCGTTATAACAAGGTTTTTAATATTGTTTGTTGCAGTTTTCCATGTGCGTCATGGGATCACGTTGGTGCGGTCAGTGCTGTTAAATATGCGTGTGTTGCAAAATAAAAGTTAGTTGTGAGACAGCGCTGTGGTTTGTGCCCCTTCCTTCTTTGGTCCTCGTGTTTTGCGCTGACCGTCAATATGCCTAACCAGTTCCAACTCGCCCGCATGACCATCCTTCTGGTATGTGTTGTGTATGGCCATGGCTGCTACCTTGTCTGCCTCTTCGTTTTCTTGGATGCCGATGTGACTCGGTATCCATACGAGACGGATTTCTGTGCTTTTTCTTGGCCGTGGAGCATGAACAAGAGGTCCCCGAGAAATCGTTCGCCTTTGCTTTTTGTGATCCGCAGATATTTCTTCTACAGCCCTTAACAAAGCGTATACTTCAGCTGTAAAAATCGATACAAATTGGGGGAGCCTGATGCACGACCAAGTGCTTCGACATGAACTTGAAGTCATGG
Source organism: Hyalomma asiaticum (assembly GCA_013339685.2). NCBI lineage: Eukaryota > Metazoa > Arthropoda > Arachnida > Ixodida > Ixodidae > Hyalomma > Hyalomma asiaticum. The sequence goes on from JABSTT010001981.1 coordinate 60,925, forward strand.
CGCAAAAGGTTAGACAGGACCGAAGAAGACACGTAAGACACAGACAAGCGCACACTCGCAACTAAATTTTATTCCTCCGAACGCTTAGTTAAGTACCCTCAAGCATGCGCAACACCACCGAGGCAAAATAACAATCTCTGAACACACTGCTGGCAGTGTGTTCAGAGATTGTTATTTTGCCTCGGTGGTGTTGCGCATGCTTGAGGGTACTTAACTAAGCGTTCGGAGGAATAAAATTTAGTTGCGAGTGTGCGCTTGTCTGTGTCTTACGTGTCTTCTTCGGTCCTGTCTAACCTTTTGCGCCATGACTTCAAGTTCAGCTATGCACCAACTAGCCCGACAGCAAACGTTATTATGCTTCGACATGACGGCGCTTCCAGTGTGCTCTTGTATTTTTGAACCGTTAATGTAGAATTCAGCATGGTCGCTGTAGTTTTCTTGCACAGCTAAGAAATGCTGCAGAAGGTGTTCGTGTGGGGTTTCATTTTTTTTTTTTTTAGATTCGCAAGACCGATCTCACAGAAATGGGAGGTGTTTAACCATGGAGGTTGCCTACCCGGTGTTTGAGAGACGTTCAGTGCCCCGTTTGGGGTCTCATACTCTAGGCATATTTCATCAAAACGGAGCAGTAGCAGGAGCACTTGTATCGTGTGCGGTCTGTTGTTGTAATGTGTTCTGTTACTGATGCGAGAAACAATGGTGTGGCATACATGATTCGGCTTCGCTCGAGTTCTTATGGCATAGGACATTGTAAGGAGTTAGGCTCTTCGATGTTCGAGGCAAGGCTCGTCAGTTTCAGCGTGCAAGCTATCGACGGGTGAGGCACCAGTTGCCACGCGCCCACCTATAGGCACCAGTTGCCCGGTTCGAAACGTTTCAGATAAGATTTCCTTGCTGAGCCATAAATTAGACAGCCATAGTCAAGTATACTGCGCACGATTGAGCGGTATATACACAAAGGCAGATCCTGTCTGGATAGAACTTTCGTGATGTTATGCCTCTTGTTTGCTATTTTCTTTTTTATATGGGATACCAAATTTAACTTGCTATCAAAAACAACCCCAAGAAACTTTTGTTCCCTTTTAACAGGCAATAAATTGTTTAGTTTAAGGACGGGGTCCGGATGCAACCCACGCTTCTGCGAAAAAAGAACGGCGACAGTTTTCTTGGTTGAAAAGCGAAAACCATTTTGATCGGCCCATTTGGTAAGATGATGTATGGTGTTTAATAAGAGCGCCAGGTAACGTGACAAGAGATGTGGGGAATGATTATAGTAAGCGGCTGTATAAGGGCCTTGAAGTTCCTCCATATAAGTATAACAATAATGAGTCTGACGTGAAGTGTGCGTATTGAGAATGAATGGCGAGTGCTCGTTATAATAAAACTATCACGCAGATACATGGTTTCAGCACGAGTGCCTCGTCAACGCCCTTGAGTCCAAGGAGGCAGGTGCTTTGATGTAATCACCGCAGCAGCGACCTCAGTTGAGAGCTCATGCCACGGATTCATAGGAAATTACGCACATCTTAAAAATGCATACAGTGACTTATGTTTGAAAAGTGGTTCCCTACCGACGAACATTGATGATGGAAAGTGTTTTCCAAGAGCGTATAATTCTGTACATTGAAGTAAAATGTGAAGCACGGTTAGTGCTTCTCCACATGTCACACAAAGGTGGATAATCCACCAGACCAAATGCACAAATGTGTGCTGTGTGTGTGTCCTGTCCTTAGCCTTGTAAACTTTTGTGCAACGTGATTTGGATACTGGCAGCCAATGGCCAAGTTGTGGCTCAATAACATGCAGCTTATTTTCTTTCTTTCTGCATATCCCACGTGCTCTGTCAGTAAGCCTGAGCATTCCTTTCAGGAAAGGTTTCAAGTGCCGGGATAGCTATAGTGTAATGGAAGTGGTTGCATTGACGGATTCTGCTAGCTAGTCTGCCAGCACGTTTCCTTGTATCTCGCGGTGCCCTGGCACCCAGCACACTACGACATGGGTGCATGAGTGAGTAGACTGTGCATAGGAGTGAGTAGAGAGATATAAGGACGGTTTTTTTGTGTTTTCAGGGTTTTGAGGGCTTTTCCACGCTTAAGGTGTCTTTGTATATTACTGCACTTTGAAGTTTCAATTGTTCAATCTCTTTGACGGCCGCAAATATCGCGTAAGCCACTGCTGCGAATATACTTGTAAGCGCCAGCATATGAAAAGGATGGGCCGACAGCTGCATACGACACAGAACTGTGAGACTTCGAGGTTTCTCGAAGTATGTAAAGAACTCAGGGCATCTGTAAAGAACTCAGAAGTGTATTTGTGTTGCAGTTCCGGGAAGTATGCGCGGATATGTGCAATAGGTGCCTGTTTCGTAAGTACTGCGAACGATAAATCACATTCTGCCATTGCCACGGTGAGATGTGCGGCAGGAGCCATTAGGCAGTGTTTAAGAAAAGGTACACCTATATCCTCAGCGAGGGTCCTCAGGCGAAGTGAGTAGGGCTCTCCAAACGAAGGACGGTTATTAAACAGTAGGGAGCTGGACAGATTATTGGTGGTGGAGTGTCAAGCGCGTTCCTTGTCTGCGTTCGCTTTGAGATAGTATAAAGAAGACATGGAAGATCTCTGTAGGTGCTATGACCACTCGTTCGATCGACGTACAAGCTTTCGACGGGGCTAGTGCGAAAGGCACCCCTAGAAAGACGAATGCCCAAATGGTGGACCGGGTCAACCATCTTCAAAGCGCTTGGTGTCGCAGAATGGTAGGTCCATATAATCGAGGCGCGTGCGTACAAGGCTTTTGTACAATTTATGAGGCACTTTGTCACTCCCCCATTCTCAAAGTGCATGGAAGCACTTTTAGAATGCTCATTGTTTTATACACCTGTTTTTTACATGTTTGATGCGTGATATAAAGGTTTGTAGTTTACTGTGCAAAAGTAGGCCCAGAAATTTACAGGTAACCGCTGGCTGTGCAAGCCAAGTTCGGAATATGGGCGGAGGCCTCTCTTTCTAAAGAAGAGAACACAGGTGCTCTTTTGTTGACGTAACCTAAACCCAGTATCTTCTGCCCATCTGGACACGTTCTTCAGGCCCAACTGAACTTGTTCACAGATACCAAGGTTACATAATCTTAATCCCATCAGTGTAGCATCGACATAGGATGAGTAAAAGATAGTATGACGGATGGACAGAGGCAGGGAATTCATTTTGAGAATAAAAAGCGTGCTGCTGAGCACCCCACCCTGGGGCATTCCAGTCTCCTACGGGAATTGTGATAAATACATCACCTACTAGAACACGGAATGTCCAACTGGACAAGTAACTTTCAATTATTGTTAACATCTGGCATCGTATGCCTAAGTGTTAGAGGTCTCTCAGTATTCCAAACCGCCACGTTGTGTCGCATGCTTTTGCCATGTAAAGGAATACCGAGAGAAAAAATTGCACAAATTCTTGGCAAATTTTAGACTCAATGCGGCCTAAGTGGTCAGTTGTGGATCGCTCTTCTCGAAATCCACACTGGTAAGGATCCAGTAATTTGTTTCTTTCGAGAAAGTGGATTAGCCGGCAGTTGATCATTTTCTCGAAGACTTTACACAGACAACTTGTCAGCGCGATGGGCCTGTAACTTGCGACAGACGATGGATCCTTTCCCTGTTTAAGAAAAGGTATAACGATAGCCTCTTTCCAGGAACTAGGGATGATACCGGAAAACCATATGGCATTGTACAGCGAAAGCAGTGTTCTCTGTGCTTCATGAGGTAAGTGTTTCGCCATATCATATACAATACGATCAGACCCTGGGGCAGATTCGTTGCAGCAGCTCTGCTAAGTATCCTCCATTTTTTTTGTTGATTTCCTTTCCAGCCTCTATCGTTCTGTATCTTCGGAATGTTTCCGAATAGTGCGCAGAGCTAGATATGTATTCGAAATGTGCTCCCAGACAGCCCAATTGGTCTTGCAAGGTTTCAACCTCTGTGTCCAGTAAGGGTACCGAATAACTGGTTGACCTTGTACTTCCCTCGCACTATTCCATACTTTGGCGTTATCTCTATAGGAATTTATGCCTGATACGAACCTCTGCCAGCTTTCCCTTGTAGCTCGCCGGCGCGTTCTGCGCCCTTGCGATTTGACTTGTTTAAAATTTATGAGATTTTCTGCTGTAGGAGGAGGGGTCGCGAAGAGGCCCCTACGCCTTATTCTGTGCTCTCCGATCCAGAAAGAACCTTGTTCTTGACGTGATCCATCCCGACGAGCTCCTAGCCGCTGTCCGGTCCCACAACACCCAAGATAATAAAGCCCTCGTTAAAAAATGAGTTCGGAAAAATCAGATTGGCGGTGTCCGCACTTCTTCCGATCTACCTACAGCAGGCGTATTTCTTCAGTGTAGCCGGTTGTCCGTACCTAAACTGGCCAGGCATACGCTTGAAGAGCCCGTCGAAGAAGAAATGCTGCGGAATGAAATGACGATCTCACTAATGAGGAGGGGGGCTCTTTGCCCTGCCGTACGATTTTGCACGATCTGAGCACCAGCCCACGACTTTGGAGGTCGTTGAGTTCCAGAGTTCGCGTTGAGTTCGCTTTTACCCGGGCGTTGCTGAATACCAATCCCTGGCAGGAGAAGGATATCAAACGCATTGAACAGCTGCTCGAAATAAGCGTTGAATCTGCTACTCTTACAACGCCTCCTGTATGACCCTCACACCTCCGAGGGCATATGTCGGGTCTGCGATCTACTTCTGCAGTGGGTGGAAAAGCGTGCTGGGCGAAATGCCATGGGCCATAGCTAACCACTTGAGAGGGATTGACCGCGAAGTGCGCACTAAGCCCTCTCTGAAAATATCTCGATTCTTGGCCATCAAGCTAGGATATGATGCTTTGGGAGCAGAGGCCAACAAGTCAAAGTTTACACTGAGGAGAGGGAGAATTGAATTCCTGCGTGTAGAAACCGACTACGTGTCAAGGTGTTTATCCACGTCGGACCGTTCCTCTCGTGAATCAGAAAACGGTGGAATGGGCGTCCCGGTTCCGACGATGCGTCGGCTGCGCGCGTCGTGAAAGTTGTGAATGTTCTGTTCGGAGAGTAGATGATCCCAAGACAGTCCTGACTTTGGAAGGTTCGTCCCAGAGATGGTCGTGAAGAAAGGAGTCGACATACGTCTGTTGAGCATATTTGTATCTCTGGGCGGGCTTGGTCTGTTTCCATGGGACGGCCATTGGGCGGTACTGTCCACGGGGTCTGACTACATTCCCGCACTTCATGGCCTCCCTTTTGGTGCAGATTCCGGACATGACGGCAAAAGCTTTGTACACATGCGTGTATATATATATATATATATATATATATATATATATATATATATATATATATATATATATAATTGCTATCGCAATAGAAGAAAAGATTTCCCCATCGAGGGACTGCTGAGTAGTACACGAAGCACCCATGGGTCGACAAAGTTGCGTAAATGTTATTCACCACTGTCCACAGTCCTTCCATTTCAGGTTTCCCTTATGTTCCTCCACCGGGTTGACCTCGGGCAAGTGCTCGGGTTTCGGTAGGTAGCGGCAGCCATTCGTCACGCTCATCGCGGCGAGTTTGCCTGCCACCAACGATTCTTTGCATGTAAAGCAAACGGCGTACTCACTGATGGTCGGCGGCGGCAAACTCCCGCTGCAGAAAGAAAGGGATAGCCGTGGCACGGGACTGCTCGTTCTTTATGATCGAGATCTTCGTCAGACATATGGAACCAGATGCGGTTGCCTACCTTCTTGCGCCCGAACGTGTGGCCGAGAAAGTCACGCTTAAAGCACGCATCGGCCCCACGGAACTCAGGAAGCGACCGCTTCCGGCGCTTGGCAGCGCTCTTAGAAGAAAGCGCGCCGGGGGAGATCGAGGGCTTTCTCGCGCGCTTTCCGCCGGGCCGACAGGACGCTCCGGAGTGCGCGTGCTCCGAGTACTAACGGGGGCAAGCTACGGCAACACCGCAGGGAGGGACACGCCTCGTTCATATGCTGCTTCGCCTCTAAAAAGAAACATTCCAGCATGTTACTAGGCACGTCCTGCCGACGGATTTGGAGCGTCGGAACCCCGAAAACCACCGTAGGGAAACTTGCTTTCCATCCCAACCTTGTTCCCCAACCTAATTGTCAGCAACTTGCGATGTCTTCCCGCAATGACTGGTACAACCGGACCGTGTTGAGTGTGTTTGGATGATTGCTTGAGCCACACAGGTAGGAGAACGTGTCCCTGCCTTGCACGGCCTAAGGTCCCGCGTGGCATCGAAGCAACCTCCATGTATGCGTGTGTGCGTGTTATCGTGTCACGTACAGCACAGGCTCTTGTTGTGTACGCATGTTCTAATCTGTAGGTGTGTTGAGTTCTTTCTAATAGTGGTGTGTTGAGGCTCACTTTCCGCACACCACAGCAGATAGTGCGTCAAGTTGTAAGCCACAGAGATGCATTGAAACTGAGCTCAATGACGGATTGCACCACATGCCACATTAGCATTCACCTTGGCAGGGGATCCACTAACGTGAACGTCATGCCTACGTGTATGGAAGCAATCAACCACATTAGCATTCAGCTTGGCAGGAGATACACTAACATGAATGACATACATTGCCTACTTGTATGGAAGCAATCAAGCACATTAGCATTCAGCTTGGCAGGAGATACAGTAACATGAATGACATACATGCCTAATTGTATGGAAGCAATCAAGCACATTAGCATTCCGCTTCACAGGAGATACACTAACATGAATGACATACATGGCTACTTGTATGGAAGCAATCAACCACTGAAAACAGGTTTCGCGGTACCAAAAGATGTATAGACCAAGTGCCTTAACTTCTTGCACAACACCAGGAACGGTGTTGTGTTTCTTATAGTGTGCAGTTGGGAGAACACTGCGCAACTTCACGCAGCTGTTGTTCCACCTCGGATGTTCGCAAGTGGTTGCAATGAGCGACACCCATATCGTCAGTTCCCGCAGCTGTGCTGATGCACAAGGAAGGTCAATGTTGCTTGAACGCGCTGCTCTCTTTAGAGTAAGGACACCGCATGGTAAGACGCAGTTCAGCAGACTGCTGGCGCCAGTGTAATGCATGATGCCATGTTTAGAATTGATGTGCCTACTCTCGAGAACCAGCCACACTGGCGCCACTAAACTGGAAGGAGTGTAGTGCGGGCACGCCCCTATATTCAAACGCTTTGGTTGCCAGCTGACACTTGCTACGCTTCCTGACATTCGCCAGGAGTCATGTGCCAAACTAATACGTAAACACAGCCTCCGAAATGGCGCCACCCAATCTCAAAGGCCGCGCAGGGAAAATAAATTGGACTAAGGATCGACAGACGGCAGTACTGGTGTGCAGTTTATTCCTACTGCGACCTGGGTTGGTTAATCATATGCACTTTGACCCCAACATTATTCATGGCGAGAGACTTTCAAAGCAAAACATAGTCTGGAGAAAAAGAGCGCGCTCTCAGGAAGCCAGCCGAGGTACCAGACGCCAGCTTACGCGACGAGAACCAGAGCGCTCAATGGGGCAGTTTAAGAATGAGGAACTATGTTTAAACACCGAAAGGCAACCGAGTTGAGAAGCCTTGCGTTCATACTGAATGCATGCATACATTACACATTGATAGAAACGCAACTTAAGAAAATTATTATTCCTTGTTGAAGGATTCAGCATAGGTGAAACATGGATAGTGTCAACGCTTTCAAAAATAGTTGTGCTGACCACTTCAACACAACACAACAGGGCGGCATGCCTGAAGAAGCCCCCTACGAGCCCCCCCCCCCCCCCTGCAGTTTATCCGCGCCCCGTGTAATGCAATTCTACGTATGGTAGAAGTAAAGTCTGATTTGTGGGGTTTAACTTCCCAAAACCAGCTAGACGCCTTAGAGGGGGCTCGGGAAATTTCGACCTTGTGTTTTTTTAACGTGCACGGACATTTCACAGCACACGGGCCTCACTCAGCATTTTGCCGCTATCTAAATGCAGCTGCCGCGGCCGGGATTCGATCCCGGCACCTTCGGGGCCAGCAGCCGGGTGCCATAACCACTACACCACCATGGCGAAGCAAAAAGAAGGCTCTTGCAATGTTTCCTGTGTGGTATTGTACATTTCGGAAAGCACCAATGTGCTTCAGAAGGGAGGAGCAAGGGCGTGCGTTGCGTTATACGATGTTGGTTCGGATCATGTGAACTAAAACGAAGTATGAAAAGAAAAAAAATATCCCGGGTGAACGACGGCTGACATTCTCAATGAAGTTAGATGTATTTTCAACAGGGTACGAAGACTGTCATATACACAGCTACATTGGACAGGGTAGGAAGGGACTTGTCCGGTTTAACGTCCAATAACCGTGTGTCACGGATTGACATTGCCTCGTGGTTTAATATAACTGAAGGTTGACGGCATGGCCGCACATGCAATTTTGGAAGTGCTTCGACCGCTCTCCGAATACGTCGAAAGTTCTCGGCCTTTTTCGGAGACGACATGGAGATGGTGGCCTCCCTGAGCTGCGACCCCCCGCCGTGGTTCTTGATGGCCGAACAACGGTGCTTCGGACCAAAAATACGGGGCAAGACAGCGGGCAGCCGTTTGACGTGCACTGGCCACGTGCGCGCGTGCACTATTGTCTGCTCGTCGGCCACCGTGTCCGAGGGGGATAAGTATGCATGCCGTTGTTGACCGGCGAAGGGCACCCCCCGCTACGCTGATGACCTGTCAATCGGGGGTGGAGAAGGAAGAGGCCCGTCGGGGACCACGAGAAAGGGTTTGGTCATCGCCTTCTCCAGTGCAGTAATTGCGAGAGGGATATTTTGGGCGGAGCCAGAAATGAAGTTGTAGAACAATTGTCTCACAAACACGCCCCGATTCCGAAGACAGCGAATCAGGAAAAATCTGCGGGTATTTAAGCGAGGAGCATTGAGGAGCACGGGGTTCTAGTCGCTTGGCTTACACGGCGTAGAAGCCGATCATCGTATCGCTCTAGAAGTTGTTAGCGTGGCTCTGTACCGGCTGGCCACCTAACCTTAGCCGCTTCGCCTAGTTGAGATGTGCGCTTACCGTCTGCAACGTAGGCATCGGGACTTCGGCTCGAGTTAGTTAAAACTGCTCGGGTTTGCCGTCAAGCACTAGCTCCCCGGGAACATCAGCGCCGCAACTCCATAGACCTCGACGCTGTGCCGTACCAGACTACCGCACCAGATCGTCGTGGACCCTTCGACGCTGCCGGTCATCAGCACGTATGCCTTCATGTTTATACCCCTGAACTTTCTCCTTGAACTTTAACTTTTGTAGATTAGATTCCTGAATTGTTGTGATTACCCTAGTTATTCTTTGTTAGTTTATTTTTCTTATTTGTTTGTTGTTCTCGCGCTTTAGTATTTTTGTCAAGCTCTTTCATCGCTGTTATATTCTTAGTTGAGTGAAGTGTTGTTTCCCTTGTATTATTTGCGCTGCCCTACCATTATAAATTTGTTTTGTTTTTGAAACCACGACTCTGATCCTTTCACTGTGTCTGCTTGCGTACGGAACGACCGAAACTGCCGTGGTTCCCTTCACCGACTTCGCGTCGGGGAGCTTGAACTCGGCCCTGTAACACCGTGATAGGATTGCGAGATGCCAAGGTTCCTCAACGTGCAGTAGTCGGGCGGCAACATTTCGCCTCCGTCGAAATTCACCCGCCACGGCCGGCGTAACAGGGAACGGACCTAAACCATGGCCAGGATCTTGTTCAGTGGCGATGTGTATTACAAAGAAGAACCAGCCTTCCATCGTCAAAATTAGCGAGTTGTGTGAAGTGTAAGCTCGCACTAGAGGGAGACGTGTAGCTTGGAATTTAAGTTATTCGCTGAAATGCCATCACTGAATGGCGTCGCTCCTGTCGCATCGCAGTCTCCTACTTGCGCATAGTAAATAAGATTTTCCTCATACCGTTATGGTGGAAGAGTCGGGAAATCTCACCGTAAGCAAAACCCGGATCCCTCCTTCGCGTGGGCGCATCAGCTCAGCTGCTAGCACAGTTACCGGCACTAACAAGGACGGCGTTAGACTAGCTGGCGTGTTCTGAGCCGGTCGGCAAGGAACAGGTGGAATTTCGCATTTATGGTGGCCAACGTTTTCTTTTACTTATACTGAATCGGGAAAGCGTGGTTCCTGACGCAGCAAGCCGGCCGTGCAGGCTGGAACACCTGCCAAGGAAAACTACGCAGCTCAGGTCTCCATCGATTCGTTGATTCAGCCTCCTTTTGTGAAAGGTGGATGAATGAAGCGGATCGCCCAGTATGCAAACATCGTGCTTCTCGGGAACGGAGCTACAGTCAACTGAATCACTCTAGAGTGTCGGAAACTTCAGCAAGCGCATCGTGCCATGCTTCAACAAGGTCACTAATAGCGCTCCTACCTCGAGCAACTACCCTCCAACATCAATTTTATTCATGCCATTCGACGCGACCTTGACGCTATGTCTTCCAGGTCTCATTGTCCTCAGACGCATGTCTCCCTCATTCAAGATGTTTGTCAGCAAAAGGGATTGCATCCTAACCATACCGCTTCAATCACTACCTACTGCATCCCGCCAGTCGTTCTCCACTTAATACCGGGACCCCAACGAGCGGCGAACAGCAGGTGACGAGCGAAATTGTATCGTGCGTTCTAGAGTTGGTCATCTCGCGCCGCCGCCGTAGCCGCTGGAACTCCTCCCCTCGATCATGTTCATCACCGTTATGCGACTCGCTGCTATTCGGACAAACAGTACCAGCCGCGCAACCTCGCAGCAACGGTGTCAGGTCCCGTTTGCTCGCACATCGACGTCCGTCGTCGCCATCCTACCGAGGCCACTTTTAGGAAATTATAAATGCAGCCAGAAAATGTTAGGCTGCGTTGACGACTCCAACAGCAAAACTTCTGTCGATCCCTCATGCCAAAATCTTGTCTATGTTTGATCTGCCTCTTAGGGCACTCATTGATACTGAAGCCGAAGTTAGCGGGTCGGACCTTCTGCACACCAGCCGAATGGCCTGAAATTTGAGTAGACAATGGCAGCACTACATCCGCGACGGGAATGTTTATTGCCCGTGCCACTACTGCCGCCTGTCCAGCGTCAGTCCATTGTACAGCCTGGTGCACTCATGAAGTGATCCTTGGAATAGACTAAATATTTATGCACGTTGTACCGGCAACCTACGCATGTGCTGGCCTGCTGCATCGCAAACATTGTCGAAGACGAACAGTCCCACTTCGTCGCGCTGAATTTGTTCGTCTGCGATCTGGTGCAGCGACGAATGTCCTCATATCGCCTTTCCCATCACATGAAGATGGGAAAAGCAAGGCGCGCCTGCTTGAGGCACACGTGCGTCGGAGACTGCGTCACTGTCGTTGCCTAGGAGACGTGGTGAACGCTGCGTACCCCCGTCCTTTTTCATTTCTTCACATTTCTTCATTCGCACTTCCTTGGTAGGCCGCTCTTGATGCGCTACGCCGCGCTTTTTCCGTTTTCTACAATCTAACCAACGACTTTCTGGCATCGAGGCATCCTACCGTAGCTTTATTCGCAGTTCACAGTGGACGTTCTGCTGACGACTGCTTATCGGTGAACATATCAAACGCTATACGTTGTAACGTTCGTGTTGCCAGGTGCGATCATTTTGACGAACATTTTGCGCGTGCAAAGATGCTGTGGTTCAAATAGCGGAAAATATGTGTTCGCTGCAGCAGAAAAGAAATTACAGCATATCCACGGAGTGAATGATGAGTGGGCGAAGCTCGGGACGTTCATCGTAGATCGTGCCGAGTTCCGGATTAATTTAGTTAACGCGCACGCTACGAATCCTCATGGTTCAACTATGCACAAGTGAAATCTCCCACAGGCACTTCATTGCAAGTCAAGATCCAGTGCCCATATTATATATATATATGGGTAGCCGGTGAACGCTTCTCCAACGCGAGCAGTCGGTATTTCTCAATCAAGAAACTCGCTAGGAGACGCTGCCTGCGCCAATGTTGTCTCTTGCCTGTGAGGGCGCGTTCTCCTTCTTTGCGAGCTGGTACAGCGTTCCTCTAAGAAAGAGCGTTTCCATAGCCAACGCGCGCCTTTCGCTCTCTCTGTCTCTCTCTCACAAGACAGCAGAGGCACGCGCCGGGAGAGAGAGAGAGAGGCACGCGCCGAGGCGAACGCCGAGGGCGAGCGCGTTCCGGGAGGCACGCGGGTTACGCCTGACGACTGACGCGTGACAAGGTTAGACTAAGAGGTGCTTCGCCCCTAAAACATTATCGGTTAACACACACGACATCCGCTATCACAGGCGCGCCACCAGCGAACGTCGCGTCGCGTCTCGTCAGCACCCAGTGTGACACCATAGCATGGCAATCAACAGGGTTTCAATCAACCGCCCCGCGCATAGATGTACAACAAAAAAAAATACTTCAGCCTACCGCAGACATGAGGCGCCATATCGAGCGGGGTGCTCTCCCCCTTAGTGAAGCACGCGCGAGAGCTGGTCAACGGAAAACAGTAGGAAAGTGTCGACGGAAAGCGTGGTGGACACCAGGATCGGGCGCATACGCCTGGCATTGAAAAAAATTACACCATCTCCCTGAAGCGGACCATAGGGTGATGCGGAGAATCGCTGGGAGTTTCAACGGTGCATGTAACGGCGGTGTTTACAGGTTTGCAGTGTTACCTTTGCGGTGGACCTTGCGTGTCATTACGTTAACTTGGTTTGTTACGACGCATCTCGTGACCGTTGTCATAGTGTGGGTTGATGCTGATGGATACTTGCGTCAACCCGCTCGCTGACGGGACTCTTGCTTCCATCACACAACACCACCAACTTCTTTCATCGGAGGAGATACTACCCGCTTTATTTATTGCAGCAGCTGTTCGAAAGACGGAAGGGAGGAGAGTCGCGCATGCGTAGTGCGAGTGCGGACGGACGCCGCGCGCGCGCTCTCTACCCGCTTTATTTATTGCAGGAGCTGTTGGAGAGATGGAAGGGAGGAGTCGCGCATGCGCAGTGTGAGTGCGCACGCCGGACGCGTGACATACCAGCGAGCAAGAGATTATCTAAAAAATAGAGGCGCCGCCCAAGCAGGGCGTCTGTCTGTGAAGTGGCTTTCTTAAGTGGAGTTTCCTGGCCACTGAGAACACGCAGATTGGCGTCGACAGTCCATAAGCTCCCTGTCGGACGCCGGCCACAGTCCCTTGGTATGTGGGCAGGAATGCGGCACGGTTATAACACAGGCGAACTTCTGCATGCGGGTAACGGTGCTCCTCCACTTGAAAGTTGTGCGGTGCGCTCTCCGTGGGCGCAAATTGCGTAGCTGCTCATCGTAATGTTTAGCAGATGATTGCGTGGTGCTTCCTTCGGTCGGACCGCAGGGCGGTCAATTCGGGCCGTATTCCAGTGGCGGAATCCCCAAAGGGCTCCGGAAATGGAGGAGCGGCACGGTGGTGTCGCACAATGCCTGCTCTTCTTGCCACTGGAGTTCGTGGAGAAGCTCAGCGCGAAGAACTCCTGTTAACGGAGGTCTGTAGGTGTGGCTGGAGACTCGCGTCAACACTGGGCACGGTCCTTACATTGCCGAGCCGTACAAACTAGACTGTAATGCGAAGGTGCGCCAATGTCATATGAGGTCTATGCGGTCTTCAGGTTTTCCTTTCGAATAGGAAAATTGCAAACGCATTCCATTCTACAATTGCGTCTAAGACGTCTCCCACCTGGCATTCGAGGGTTGGCGGTCATGCATTGTTTCCAAATCTCGATGAAGGTGGTGTATGTCGCACCCGGATAACACCTCTCTCAGCCAACACCTCGTCTCGACTTTCCGTAGCCGTAGGCGGAACACTTCTCAATTTTCTCAACTAAACGTGTTGACGTAGTTTGGGTCTCCCTGTGGTTGTCAAGACCAAACCAACGCCCTGCTGGCGAAGAACAAAACCTACGGCCTGAGCTGGTTTCATTTATTTCACCTTAAAGGGCCGAAGGCATTGCAGGAGGGGCATGTACACGGAAGCTGTACAGCAAAAGTAATTTCTATGAAACAAAAGAGAAATGTAGCATCGAGTAGGAGGACACTAAGTAACACGCTATGGTAAGTGCATGTTATACGAAATGGCGCGTTACTTGTTCAGTAAAGCTTTTTGGACCCGAGGACGAAGCAATGGCATTAAGAAGCGTGTTCCAAAAGGCTACTGTCTGTGGAAAGGAAGTCTTTCATTGCCGCTGTACGGCCACTTATGCGTGCAATGGTGAGATGTCCCTACAATGCACAAAGAGGGAGGCGGTTCATCCCTTTGGCCACACATCTCGACAACCACTTAACCCCAAAACCGGATTTGTACTGGCAACAAGCTTTGTTAACAAAACGTGATTAAACTTACATCTCACAATTAGATGCCAGGGCTCTGATGCCATCTTCGAAGTCATCATAGCTCACGGATCGAGCATTGCTGCTCACACCAGGCTCTCGCAACTACATATCTTCGAGGTTGGAGAGCCGAACGGCGCAGCTCACACGAGGGGTCGCAAAAGACACTTGTTCGACCGAAACATGACGGGGTGTCGCCACGTCTCTTTAAATCTCCCCGAGAAAATCCGTCGTCCCGGGCCCCGAGACGAGTTTTTCTGAGAACCCCGCCTCGCCAGGGCGTCTACCCAATTGTGTAGGGCAACGTCGTCAGTAGAAAGCTCACCAGTCCAATCCGCCGTGCGACTACGGTTTGAGGCCCGCCTTTATAGTGAAGTTCCTCTCCCAACACATGGAACTCGAAGGGAGGTCGTAGGACAGCCTAACCAGCGACACATGTGTACGGATTTCCACACGCGCGCTAGCAATCAGTGCCTCCAATATGATACACTCCAGGTGCAAGCAATCATCTAGGCGCCGTTACTACTCGACTTGGCACTTGCCGAACCGCTTCGCGCACCCCTTTTCGACAGGCACCGTGTTTCGGCTACCAGGCGACAGGACTCCCCTCTGCGGGATTTATGACCCGGCAACCTTCGGACAAGATGTCACCGGCCACAGCACCGGGAGCAACACCACCCAGGCGCAGGCAGGACTCCCAGGCCCATCGTCATCGCCCGTGGCTCTGGTGGCTTCACTTGTTGTCTGCGTCCAACCGCGTAAGCAAGGACATCAAGCACTTCCAGGCGAACTCCCCCAAGTGGCCGATGTGTGAGAAGAGCGGTTCAATACGTGTGCGCGGTTCATGAGGACCTAAGAGCTTTCAGATCGGTGCACGCGTACCCATCCCATCGGCCAAAGCGAACACTGGGAGAGCGCGAAGTTGACGCCCTGTATGGACGCACATGTGGGACCACCGTGCGAGCGTCGCCTCTGCTCTCAAGGCGCGGTGTCCGCGAACTTGCAGACAACGAAAGCTCCGGGGATTCTCCGACCGCCGCAGCAGCCGAAAAACGGGAACACCGGTGCCCCAAATGCCCGTTTCCTGCGTTTTCTCTCGCCCCACCGACGCCTCTCGCGGCGTTAACTGTGTGATTTCATCTTGAAGATGATCTTACAGGTGGGATAGCCATATGCCGTGTATGCGACTCATACGAAGCGATGAAGCAAACAAAGACGAGCAATTATGCGACACGGCGAGTTTTCACGTGAAAGGTCATCGCGTAGGCAACCGCGTACTGACAAACGCCGAGAAAAATTATACCAGAACTGAGCAGGAATGCGAAGCTCTCGTTTGGTCAGTCCACAAATTCCAACCTCACCTTCATGGGCTCCATTTTACAGTCGTCACAAACCATGCCGGCTCTCGATGCTCAAGAACTTGTCCGGACGCCTTTGCCGTTGGATACTTCGCCTGCAAGAATGATTTCACGACTATGTATAAAAGCAGCAGAAAACATACGGACGCAGACGCGCGCTTCCGCTACATGCTGCCTACCACACCATGATCACTTCCATGAAACGCCCTCTTACGCCCGGACCTCGTGTCCTGTCTACATTTTATAGCCACATAAATACCGCGCCTGAGGTAATGTAGCTCTACCATCCGTCTCTTCTCTGTCCACGCCGATCACATTTCGGCGAACACCTACAACATAAGATTTTCAGATAACGTCCGTTAAGGAAACAGCCTGTCACATGCGTCGACATAGCGCGCAGAATCCCCTGGAGATTTTCCCGCGCGCCATTCAAACTCTTCCGTTTTTCACAACGCCAGTCACACATCCGCTGCAATTCGGAGAGTACACTCTAAGCCGCAAAGGACGAAAAGGGGTCTGTGGTTCGTCCTTTTGGGGGGTAAATGCATTGCCACAACCATTACTCCCTAAAGGACCAACGATT
This sequence comes from Hyalomma asiaticum, assembly GCA_013339685.2. Lineage (NCBI taxonomy): Eukaryota > Metazoa > Arthropoda > Arachnida > Ixodida > Ixodidae > Hyalomma > Hyalomma asiaticum. The sequence continues at coordinate 77,251 of JABSTT010001981.1, forward strand.
CGTCTCTCGGGGACTAACTGCGAAGGGACGAATTGTTCGTCCCTTAGCAGTTACTCCTCAGGAGACTAACGGTTGCTCCTCACACTTGCTCCCTCAAAGGACTAAATGTTCATCCAAGCAGATGCTCCCCCCAGACTGAGTTCATCCCATAGGACTAACTGTTCCTCTTCACACATGCTCCGACCAGACTAAATGTTCATCCCATAGGACTAAAGCTTCCTCATTACACACGCTCCCACCAGACTAAATGTTCATCCCTGCAGATGCTCCCCCTTTCCCACAGAGCAACTGTTCATCCTGTTGGTGGAACAGTTTAAACTGGCAAAACCTGGTTTTCAGGGATGAATTGTTCCTCCACTGAGGGAAATAATTCATCCTTTAATATCACATGTCTTTTCGTCTCCATCGGCCTAGGCCTCTGGCTGCATGCAGCAATTGGTGAAAATGACAACAAAAAAGGAAGGGTTTGAACATAATTTATTAAATAAACACAAATGGTCTGCCGCCTTACTTCTGCAGCAAGGTGTGGGCAACACGTTTGTTATTGTATTGACATGTTTTGTAATTCAAATGTCTTTTGTAATACAATCACAAATTAATACTTGAGTTGCTTTACTGATGATGGCCTAATTTGCCATGTGCTTCCAAACGATGACAACTACAAAGTGGCATTTCAGAAAAACGAGATCACACACATGCTCACACACACAGCAGTCCGTGTGAACATCTAGGCGCTCGGAAATCTCTTCTTCGTGCAGCAGTTAAGATTACAGAGCATCGAAGGAAAGTGTACGCGATCGCATGTGCGCCGACACAGCTGGACCGACACAACTGGACATGGCACGTCGGCGGAGCTAGCATACATCAAGGACCACTGTCAACAAAATGTGGTTTTACTAAAGTGAAGTTTTATTGAAAAGGGAACCAAGCGACAGTAGCGAGTAGCGGGAACAGAGCCAAGCGGGACAGAAGAAAAGTACACGCACCAAGCACGAAGGGGTACCAAAATGAGCCGGAAAAGCCCACGCGGTAAATGGGAAAACCGTGCACGTTTAATTAGAAAACAATGAATTACAGTACCTAGAAAGAGATATCCGCAACAGACTTCGTTCACGCACTGCGCACAGTTCGTTCGTTTAGCACACACTGCCCGTTGGTCTACTTCGTCGTCGCAAACACATCGCTATTTTGCAGTTGCCTGCGTAGGACCACACTGGAATGCCGACACAAACACCTACACAGGAATACAGCGTCCACATCTCGGTGTTCTCCGCACACGCGGAGTGGAGATAAAGCACATGGTCACTCGCAAACGCACGTACACTGCCGAGACACCGCTCGGTGTTCTCCGCACACGCGGAGTGGAGATAAAGCACATGGTCACTCGCAAACGCACGTACACTGCCGAGACACCGGGAAACTACGTTGACGAGACATTCCAGCGCACACCCCGTACGACCAGTCCGACCCCCGCGAATGACCCCCTTGCTCCCCTCCTTTTTCATTGTCCCGTGCAGCTGTGCGCCTGCTTACAAAAGAAAACACGCAAAAAATGCGTTTGGCCTCGCTCCCATGTCACTCACTTACTCGGAGCGAAAGACGCGCTTGGAAAGGTTGGGCTTCGCTCTGCTGGGCGGCTGGATGTACACATATTTCCCAGAAGCACTTGCGCGCCCACGGGTGGCGCTGCGGTGCTTGAAAAAGTCTATTGTAAAAAAAAGTAGCCTGCGTGTATCTGCTGCGGATTCATATTCATAAACTTGCGTCTGCAGTAGGCACACACAGACTACAAGCATAACAAGCACATGACCTCAATAGGTACGCACAACACTGCATACTAGGGGCATGAGAAAGCATGCAATGGGAGGAAAAGAAAAGACTACGAGCGCTACAACGTCCTGCATGTTTTACATCTTCACGATCTACACACACACACCGCTAAGATCAAGGTAAGATTCCAACGAAAAGAATAAACGTCTCCCACGTGTGCCTCTTTGGTAAGAAAATCGAAAGGGCCAGAGGGTTAAAGAAAAAAAAACCACGCAAGAAAACCCTATTAACAAAACATACAAGGAGAATGAGCAATACTTAACGCGCGATTAGAAGAGATAGGAAGTCGGATGAACCGTAAGAGTACTTGCTAACACGTGGTCTTATCCGTGGCGTGCGAGCCGATATTCCATAGAAAAATCAACGGGCTGTCGATTCCTCGCTACGCTGATCTCTGCTGAAAACTGTTGGGCTCGTTCGGCGTGTCCGTGTGCTTGCAGAAAACACCATCTTAGTAACATCACCCTTCGGCCGCCCTATTCACACCACGACCGCGCGCGCACACTTCTCAAAAATTCTGCCGCATGTTGACAGTGTCCTGTCGCCACCACTGACTGGGAAGGCTACGCAAGTAGCCCGTAAAGAAAAGGAGAGGTGTATCGCTCCGACACACAAACGAGCTACACAAAACACAGACTTGCGCGTTTCGATTGTTTCCCCTGCAATTACGAGCGTGTTTTGTTAAGCTGATCAGAACTATATTATGACGTGAGGCTGCGACCGAGGCATTTATTGCTTTTCGCTCCCGCAAGCAACGGACTACTTTTTGGTCGCGGAAATACACAGAGTAAACACAAGCACCATCTTTTACAGCGCTGCACGTGCAGGCACGCACCGCGACTGCCTACCGTGACTAACTTGATGCGAGTTTCGGTACAGAAAGGGGCTCGCCGTCTGCGCCACTCAGCCGGAGGGGTGAGCGCTCTCCTACGGACGCGTTCTTGTTTGTGCTTTTTGCAAATTGCCCCTGCTCCCTCCAAAACAAAGTTGTTTCTACCTCTACCAGCTTCCCTTGACTGGTACATGAAAGTTTTACGTGCCCTCAGTAGTTGATAAGCGTGACAGGCTTTATCTGTGTTTTTATCTTAGTTGCACAAATTCACCTCCTCTCTCGACCAATATACGATGCAGCATATATCAACGAAATTCATAGCTCGACGCTAATTGGTTCGTAGTACTAAATATTGGATAGCACGGATTCGACCGTTCGACTGTTTGCTTCAGTGTGTTTTCTTTTTTTTTTTTGTCTATTGTCCTGTGTCGAATTCGCAGTGTCTAGTTCTTCTGAATGTAGTGGAGGTCTCCGTATTAATTCTAACCACCAGGGCCCTCTTGATGTGCTCGAGGACACATTGCACAAACGTTCGATTTCCGTGGGGCAGTACTGGGGTTCCTTTATTTTATTAAAGTTGTTCTCTATCTGCCCCCGCAACTCCACCACCACATGGAATGTAGCGGTTGCGACAGACAATCGCAACCACGACCTCGTGCTTCGCTGCAGCAGACCACGACCACTTAGCCACCGGCGGTGGATAAAGAAACAATTGCATATGCCGAAGCATAGGCCAGAGGGACTAACAGCGACGCGTAGAGAGACGAAGTGCCACCGTTCATCCTTCAGTTAGTCCCTTTGAAAATAAGGACGAAACATTTCGACCATGAGATTTGCGCACGGCACGCATCGTTTTCAGTTACTCTCTCCCCAGACTAACCGCTGGTCGCGAGGACTAACTGCAGCGGTTACTCCGGTTTTCGTCCTTTGCGGCTTAGAGTGCATACGTAGAACTTCGTCATGTATTTATTCTTCGACAGAATAACTTACGCACCTGATGTCGCAGTTGCAGGCGCCCGCCTCGCGCCTGCACTTGTAAACGACCTTCGTTCATAAGATCCGTCATTGCGATGCCGTTGAAACCGGCGGGCCTTCCTTATTTCGAGCCCGCAAAGCTTTTTTCCATCTTTTGCCAACCTGCCAATCTCGGATCCAGTTAGAAGAAACCGCTAAGCGGATATTTCGCTTTACAAAATCAATTCAAACATACTCCTACCGATCACACGAGGCATGGTACGCTGCAACGGCGAGAAATGCGACCGCCCGGTGGAAACGTTTTGGAAACGGTGGAAACATCATGGAAACATTTTCGGCACAATAAGTTCGTTATATTCTGGAACCTGGGCATGAAAAAAAAATTGGCAGATCCCACGTGCCGTGCGAATCAAGGGAATGCGAAGCACGCATAAGGAACGTAAAATGGATTTGCATTGTTGTCTCGCTATACCGAGTTTGGTACATATGAAGTTAACGAAACGGCCGCAGGATCACCAAGACGCTGGCATGTAAACCATGCCGCTCATACATGCATGTCATGAATATAACGTTATGACTTGTCATTTACGTTCGTCATGCAGTCGTGTTGTGCCATAGCAATTTTGGTATACATCCCATTAACGAAACGCTGGCATGAAAATCATGCCGCCCATGACATGCATGTTATGCTTTTCGTGTTATGACCTGCTGCAGTCATATTGTTGCATACCAATTATCCTACGCATCCCACTAACGAAACGGCCAAGAGAGCACCAAGACCGTGGCATGTAAATCATGTCGCTCATGACATGCATGTCATGATTTTCATGTTATGACCTGTCATTTACATTTGTGATGCAGTCATCTTGTGGCATGCCAATTTTCGTATACATCCCGTTAACGAAACGCATGGCATGTAAATCATGCCGCTCATGACATGCATTTATGTTCGTCATGTAGTCATGATGTGGCATACCAATTTTCGTTAACATCCGATCAGCGAAACGGACAGGAGAGCACAAAATCGTAGGCGGCTAGATAGATAGATAGATAGATAGATAGATAGATAGATAGATAGATAGATAGATAGATAGATAGATAGATAGATAGATAGATACGCTCAAAGTCGCCGAAGTTCGCTAAGAAATGCTTCGCATTTAAAAAAGGCTACCGTCACGATAACTGTCTTCTGTTCGCACAGTGCTCACCTGCCTCGCGTCGATGCGGTCAACAACCGCGCTGGGATGCCCACTTCTACAAGCGTTACGTGTGCGATTTCTTTTTTTTTTGTCGCCATTGCAGGTGCATATCATGAAGCCCTAAACATTTCCAATTCACGCATACATAAAAAAAAGCGAGTCAGTAGATCAGTTCCGTGCATGCAGTCCAGGCTCAGATGAAAGACTGTTCAAACTCATCTTGACGCGATGTCGCTGCTGCGGTACAACACGGCGACGCGGCGGAGCTCAGTTAGCGCGTCCTTTCGAGATGCAAGGAAACTACGTTCTTCGACTGCGTATGTTCGCTATGAGCTACGGGAAACTTTCATCATTGTAAAGCGAAAGTAGTAAGCACTGTCCAGCACTTTTTCGATCAACAACAGCCAAACACACGCCGAGTCACCACGTAAAAGACGCCCCACTCGCACTCCTCAGTGTTGGCCCACTGTTGCGTTGCAAGACAATCGAAATACCAAGGGGGCCAGCATAATTACGCCGTCGCGGTCAACCAATGCGCCCCAACTGATGTCACCAAAAGTAATGCCATCGCCTATAGAGAGACCTCGAATCATCACCACGACGTGCGCTCCTAAGAAATACGAGGCCGCGAGAGGTCGACAACACGCAGAGAATTTCGACATTCGGCGTACCACAAATTAGGCGCTAACTCTGAAAGCACAATGTTTTGTAACAACATCGCAGTATGCGCGCACATACGGAGGCATGTTTTGAGTCCGTGCACTTGGCAGAAATGCACTGAAGAGTGAAGAATAGTTAACGCAATGCATTTCCCGGCGAAAACAGGAATAAGGAATACATCAGAGAATGTGAAATAAATGCGCACAGTGAAACACGACCAGGCGTGAAAGCTATTTGTAAATGCACAGAAGACACGAGACCACATGTGAACGCTAGCAATAAATGGCACCACAGGTTCGGTCGCACAATACTATCACATAACCGAACAACCTCCTAGAAAAAAAGTGCCGAGAAGACACGCCATGACGTACAAAATCTGACAATCACATCTTTATTAATCAGCGCACGTTTGCGCGTCCCTCACATATGCAAAAGTAACTTTCCGAAGACAAAACTCGCAAGAAACAGAAGATACGAAAACATACATGTCCTACGATATCGATGAAATGGCACAACCAGACAGTTCAGCACACCTTTGTCACTCTTGAACTAGTTATTGGACAAGTAGGCGTAAACAAAAAAAAAAGCAGTTACACACGCCCTATCTCACATATTCCCTGGCATTTACTGTCGACCCTATTACCGTTAGTGCGGTAAAAAGCGGGCGCAACGCAAACGAGTAATCACTGCGGACGAGATAGCTTAGATTTTTCGCGGTTTCGCAATCACCCAACGGCATGGTCACTACGACACATCCTTAGTTGAAAAACAAGCCGGTACATACCGATAATATATCCACGCCTTCGCAGAACGCCGTTCATACCGCCGCGCATGGGAAATGCAGGCGTAGTACTTGTTGCGCAGCCGACAGGGTGCTGAAATCGCAAATGAGGCAGAGGAAACATTCTCGGCTTTACGACGGCGACAACCCGCCCCGCCCGCCCGCGCGCACAAATGACACAGAGCGACTGTCTGGCGCTCGATCAGCTCCCTCCCCTCCGCTTGCTATGCCGATCCCTGTGCCCTCACGCCACTGACATGCGCGCGCCGATGGCGCTACTGGCGACACCTCGAAAGAAATTTCGACAAGAGCGTGAGGCATGCATGAAGTCAAATTGACGTCACTGCTGGTGTCAGTCATTTTGAAACCGACCACGTCGTCTAAGATGCTACGGCGGGCGAGGGCGTTCGCTCGAGTAGAGTGAACTAGAACTGGGGAGTGTGCGGGACGAAGTTCGAAAAGTGAAGCAAAAGGAGGGTCGATCCACTCGTGGCGCTGCGATCGTTAGCCTGCAGGATATGGTTATAGTGCCTAGAAAAAATATATTTCTCGGCACTGTAATATGGTGACGCAGTCAGTTGAAGGTGAATAGGTGGAAAGGTGGCGGGGTTAGGACAGGCACCTCCCCTCAATTCGGTGAAACGGGTCAAAATTATTCCAATTCGGGTGTAGAATAAACATGGGATGGCGCGCATTTGGGAGACATTCCCAGCTCATGAACGGAAACCTACCACTATCACTCAAGCGGAAACTATATAACACTGCATCTTGCCAGTACTGACGTACGGGTCAGAAACCTGGAGAATTACAAAGAAGCTAGAGAGGAAGCTAGGAAACGCGCAGCGGGCGATGGAACGGAAAATGATAGGCGTTACACTAAGGGATAGGAAGACAGCCGAGTGGGTCAGAGAACAAACGGGGGTCGCCGACATCATGAACGATATTAAGAAGAAAAAATGGACATGGGCAGGCCACGTGATGAGAAGGCTAGATAACCGATGGACATTTAGAACGACGGAATGGATACCAAAAGAGGGTAAGCGCAGCCGTGGGCGGCAGAGAGTAGGGAGGACGAAATCAAGGAATTCGCAGGCATCAAATGGAATCAGCTCGCGCAGGACAGGCAAGGAAGGCGAGGATTGGGAGAGGCCTCCGTCCTGCAGTGGACATAAGGGCTGATGATGACATCCCTTCCTTGGCTGGTTGTGGTGGGTGGCGCGCACCACGTAGAAAATAGCCAAACAACACATGGGGATGTCAGAAAAAGAATGTAAGTTAGATGAAAACCAGTCTCTACCTCTACAATTGACCCAAATGTGCTGGGAGCAGAACCTGCCCCAAGTGATGGACACCAGCTGTGGCGAACCGCCATGCCTGGACCGGATGGTATATCAGAGTATCGCAAAACAACCAAGCAACATAACGCCATGGAGTTGGCCTGATGTCTTGAGCCTGTCGACCATTTCCTGGAGTGTAGGAACCTGCTACTGTTTGCAACCTCTTTATTGTCGCCAAACTATGGTATGTAATGCAAGTACTTCATTGTTCACGCACCAACATATAGAAGCTTCATCGAATATTCGCAGTCTTTGTTTGGACTTCAAATTACGAGAGGTGCACTAGAACTAACTTGTTCAGAAGAGTCAAGGATGGAGTGCGGGATTTCACCTTTTCACAAGGCAGGTTGTGAACAGGTGTCCATTTCTCGCGAAACAGATTATGCTTTCCTGCGCATGGTGTGCCAGTTGAGGTTGATGAGAGCTTTGCCGGAATATCTGGTTGGTACAGATTACATGCCAGGCTCTGTCTGTGGTTTCCTTAAGAGGTCATCTAAGTGTTCGTTTTTTGTCTGTTAGATTTTCTAGCGAATACCTTTTCTCCGCGAAGCGTAAAAACCTGTACAAAGATGTATGTGATTCAGTATTCCCAGTCCCCTTGTGTAGAACCATCTACCGTGGAGGCCAAGGGCAGGACGTCCTTAAGCGGGTGAAAAGAATCGAAGTAGCACCTTCTACAAAGTCTCTCTTTTATTAAACTTCATACAGCTACCTTATCTAAGAAGACATTTCTAGAAGATCGCGGTTTATTTACACCTTGGGGTTCAGATTGTCTGATATGTAAGAAGCAAGAAACCATTGACCACGGCGTTTTTACATTGCTGGGAGGGCGTACATTTTTGGGATGTCCTTAAAAGAACTATAAAAAAGGTTTTGCCTTTAGATCCATATGGGATCAGATTTCTTCGAGTTGATGATGAAGGCTTGCCGTTGGATCTAATTATGGTAACGGGCCTCCATCGCCTATGGCGAGCTCGCATGACAGGGTTTTATTGTGAGCCTGATGCAGCCCATGCGACTATAATTTCGAGAATGTATGTTAAAATTTGTTCAATATCAGAAAACGAAGGAATGCCAATCTGAGTGGTTGTCGCGGGTCGTAGCCTTGACACGGCTGAAGGAATTCTAGATGGTTTGTTCAATTGCACTGAGTCTTTGTTGTATAGATTTGGCGAAGTGTGCTCTTGTACCGGGTATGTACAAAGACGCAAAAGAAAAGCAAAAAAAAAAAAGCAATTGATATGGTCGCGCAGTGCTAGAACGCCTGCTTCCCAATAAAAAGACCTCGGTTCGAGGTTCAGTGGGGGATAGTTTTTTATTATTATTATTATGACATTTTCCATCAGAAATGTTTTCCTTTTTATGTGCGACGAAAAGTCGCTTCATTTGCTAAACATTAGCACAGGAATTGAAGCGAAATATAATGTAATAACAACAAAAACAAGAAAAATTGTATTGAGCACAAGTGCTTGCAGCGCCGCAGCTCGGGACCCGGGAAACGCATACTAACCAAGAACGTCGGCCTCCGAGATTTTCGCGCATGCGCAAATCTGTCTACATATACTATGCTCGCTGCTTTCGCTCGCCGCCTGCTCGCGGGAAAAACAAAGCAGTGGACGTTGGACAACCGCGATTTGAATACTGCAAGCATCAAACAGTCGAGTACTACTGGTGTGTTAATTTGAACCATGCAGTTACCTTTTTGCTCCTGTCGAGAAAGAGGCCGTGGGCTCCTGTGCTATAGCGCGCGCTTCCTGTGTGCTGTCGACTTGTCTACTAGGAACGCTTCACGGGGTTTGAACTGCGACCAGACGGCACGCAATGTTGCCGTCTGCGGTGTTGTCGCTTGAAATTAAAAAAAAAATTCACTACGTGTCTTCCGCCTGAATGAAACGAAATACAAATTGTGCAAACAAACAAACATTTTTCTCGTACGAGTGCAACTACGGCGGTCCCGTTGTGACGCACTTTCTTCAGCGTTTTTGCTGTCTGCTGTCAACGGCAGCTAAACGGCGAAATGCGTCCACGGCATACCGGCCTCGGGAGCTTATGATCTTCAAAGATCAAGCAAGACTGCTCAATCGGTGAGTCGGTGCTTTATTTCTAGCCATATTAAAGTAGAGATGTGCTTGCGATCACGGTAATTTGTTGTAGCATCGCAGCTGGCTGCAAAACTTTCACCTATAGGAAAGCTTGAGCGCAAAACGGTGCTACGTAGCTGTCGATTGAAATCAACCACTTGTGGTCGCATGTGTTTTACTGCAGGTGAAATTATATGCTTGCCACACCACATGGCGTTTCCTAAAGACAAGAAAGGTGGACACTTACTGTCGATGGTTTATATATAAAAGGATTACCTCACCTAAATTTCATGAAGTTCAAGGTTATCCATGCAAAGCGATAACCTCGCCTCATGATCAAACCAAGTAGATCGCATGGAAACATGCATTCCTAAAGCATTTTGTATGCTCTAAACTAGAGCATGAACAACCGTTTTGTACTCTCCGGTGGACATGTTTTGTCACATTTCATTCCATCTCTTTTATGATGTGCGCAAAATCTTATATATGCTTCCTGTTATGTAGTTTAGGGGCAATGTTCAATTATCATCATTTATCCGATGGAAGTCATAGTACACTTAGGTAGCGTATATAAAGAACGCACCTGCTAATGCCAGGGGGAAACAGGCGGTGGCCGCCATCCTCATGGCACTGGAGAGTATATATTTATAAAGATATGCCCTCTATCGAAGCTGTAAGATATTGTAACGACGCGTAATCGACGAGGCACAAGGCACAACGAGGCACAGGAGCAGCGCAAGCAAATACACTTTATCGCTCGACCAAAAAGAGAACGGAACGTCTTCTTCGTCGCCACGGTCAGACCGAAAGCGCGTGCAACGTCAACTTTGCCTGCGCTGGCACATACCCGCGGCGGTATAGTTGTTCCAATATATATTACGGAGTTAGTCTATTTCAACCCATACACAGAAAAGAAAACCTTCCTAGACCGCGTAGCAGGATTTATTTATTTATTTTTTTTAGTGAAATGTCACAACCCGTATTGTATACACGGTGTTTCAGTTATCTTGCGCCAAGGTTTAAAAGAAGGCTACGTGCGCGTTGCAAGGATTAAACCATATTGGTCTTGTTTAATAGTGTTGGCTATCTCACACCACTTTTTAGATCAGTAACCATGCAATATAATGTAATAACAACAAAAACAAGAAAAATTGTATTGAGCACAAGTGCTTGCAGCGCCGCAGCTCGGGACCCGGGAAACGCATACTAACCAAAAACGTCGGCCTCCGAGATTTTCGCGCATGCGCAAATCTGTCTACATATACTATGCTCGCTGCTTTCGCTCGCCGCCTGCTCGCGGGAAAAACAAAGCAGTGGACGTTGGACAACCGCGATTTGAATACTGCAAGCATCAAACAGTCGAGTACTACTGGTGTGTTAATTTGAACCATGCAGTTACCTTTTTGCTCCTGTCGAGAAAGAGGCCGTGGGCTCCTGTGCTATAGCGCGCGCTTCCTGTGTGCTGTCGACTTGTCTACTAGGAACGCTTCACGGGGTTTGAACTGCGACCAGACGGCACGCAATGTTGCCGTCTGCGGTGTTGTCGCTTGAAATTAAAAAAAAAATTCACTACGTGTCTTCCGCCTGAATGAAACGAAATACAAATTGTGCAAACAAACAAACATTTTTCTCGTACGAGTGCAACTACGGCGGTCCCGTTGTGACGCACTTTCTTCAGCGTTTTTGCTGTCTGCTGTCAACGGCAGCTAAACGGCGAAATGCGTCCACGGCATACCGGCCTCGGGAGCTTATGATCTTCAAAGATCAAGCAAGACTGCTCAATCGGTGAGTCGGTGCTTTATTTCTAGCCATATTAAAGTAGAGATGTGCTTGCGATCACGGTAATTTGTTGTAGCATCGCAGCTGGCTGCAAAACTTTCAGCTATAGGAAAGCTTGAGCGCAAAACGGTGCTACGTAGCTGTCGATTGAAATCAACCACTTGTGGTCGCATGTGTTTTACTGCAGGTGAAATTATATGCTTGCCACACCACATGGCGTTTCCTAAAGACAAGAAAGGTGCACACTTACTGTCGATGGTTTATATATAAAGGATTATCTCACCTAAATTTCATGAAGTTCAAGGTTATCCATGCAAAGCGATAACCTCGCCTCATGATCAAACCAAGTAGATCGCATGGAAACATGCATTCCTAAAGCATTTTGTATGCTCTAAACTAGAGCATGAACAACCGTTTTGTACTCTCCGGTGAACATGTTTTGTCACATTTCATTCCATCTCTTTTATGATGTGCGCAAAATCTTATATATGCTTCCTGTTATGTAGTTTAGGGGCAATGTTCAATTATCATCATTTATCCGATGGAAGTCATAGTACACTTAGGCAGCGTATATAAAGAACGCACCTGCTAATGCCAGGGGGAAACAGGCGGTGGCCGCCATCCTCATGGCACTGGAGAGTATATATTTATAAAGATATGCCATCTATCGAAGCTGTAAGATATTGTAACGACGCGTAATCGACGAGGCACAAGGCACAACGAGGCACAGGAGCAGCGCAAGCAAAAGCACTTTATCGCTCGACCAAAAAGAGAACGGAACGTCTTCTTCGTCGCCACGGTCAGACCGAAAGCGCGTGCAACGTCAACTTTGCCTGCGCTGGCACATACCCGCGGCGGTATAGTTGTTCCAATATATATTACGGAGTTAGTCTATTTCAACCCATACACAGAAAAGGAAACCTTCCTAGACCACGTAGCAGGATTTATTTATTTTTTTATTGAAATGTCACAACCCGTATTGTATACACGGTGTTTCAGTTATCTTGCGCCAAGGTTTAAAAGAAGGCTACGTGCGCGTTGCAAGGATTAAACCATATTGGTCTTGTTTAATAGTGTTGGCTATCTCACACCACTTTTTAGATCAGGTAACCATGCAATATAAATAATTAGCCAACGTTTAAGGTGTTAAAGTTGTACAGCTTTATAAGTGCCGGGATGATGAATTTTCGTGATAATAGGTAAAGTGGTTCTAATTCTTCCAGGATTCCCAGAATGGCAACATTTTAAAAAGTTGAACGTGACTAGGAGCTTGAGCGCTACGACACTAGTGCTCTCAAACGCGTTACAACAGATCGATCGGCAATGCACGCTGAGAGACAGCACTAGACACGCCGCGACAAACGATAAGATGTGGCCGCATGCATTCTTTCTTTCGTAGCATGGTCAAGGCAGTGATTTATGTCGCTGTGCGCAAGTGCCTATTGGAGTTACTGTATATGTTCCCATAGCCACGCCGTACTCTAAAATCTCGCGCACTTTCTTCGAAGCCCAGCAAGAATTAAATCCGCGCAGCGATTATTACCATAAAAATACGTTATCTGCGCATCAATTGACATGCTCTTCGCCTATACTATACGACGACTCTATTGAGCATTGTACGTATAAAGCTGCATCCCAAAAGTTGCCTAATCAAGTAATATTAATTACTCGCCTGATATCAGTGTAAAAACTTTCTGACATGGCCAAAACGCCAATACACACGTCATACGGTTACACCACTTGCGATGCGCACGTGTGTTCCTCAAAACAACGGCGTAAAGTGAACTGAAACACCGTGTCCACATGTCTTTGAAATACCGACATGATGATGGCCGGCTAGTTTTACGAGACCCCAGAGAGGTTTCGTAAGCCACTGCAGTTCTTATCATTCATTGCCTCGGAAGAAACTAGGAGCCCCAGATGCACCACTTAATTAGGACCAAAGAGTGTATTCCTCGCAGTAACAGAGCTATGATTATGGGATGTTTTATGGTAATGGTATTTTCGAGACACCCTGATGATGCAGAAAAGGCAATTAGTAGGCCTTTTGTCGCCGCCGCTGCCCCGGCGAATCCGTCTAATACCAAGTAGTAAATGTTCTCAGTTCTCGACACGAATGTTGACAGCGTTGACAGGGCTATTACAGCAGCTGAAGGTGGATGGAACGGTAGCTGTAGTGGACTTCAGCGAGCTGCACACACTACCAATTTGCACAAAAGCTGAGTAGGCGTCGCTAGTACCTGAACGCACTCCGAAGAAAGCACAGTGCCACCAGATTTCAAGAGGACGAACAATATAGGGAAGAATACGACGAGTTGTAAAAGGAAACTGATTGTGCGTGTGATACGGGTCGTGATCCTACGCATGCGACGTAGGTATCACTGATCGATTCTGTAATGTGCACCTAAATGCAGCTAAACGGGTGTCTCTTCGTACAAATCGGCTGCCGATAGATTAGTAGGGTGAGCTCCCGAGTCACTCCAGTCCTGAAGAGGGGCTATTGACACGGGGTCGGGTGGTGAAGCTACGCATGGGCGTAGAAAACTGATAATGCCAACTTCGACGCCATGTAGTGAACGAGGCCTTAACGTAGTCGAGGAAGGAAAGTACAACGGTCCATTCGCAACAGCCGAAACCCTAGGCCAGTCGACGTGCGTACAGTTGCGATTAGTCGCGAAGCAGACAGCGGCAGATATGCAAACTGATAAGGTCGAGAGTAGTCAACATAGCCATCTAGGCCAATAGGCGGGGCAACAGACGTGTGCAGGATGCGGAAAGGATTGGAAGGCCAAAATCACGCGGCAGGAAACCGATCAAATAATTGTAGCGACCGTTCTAGGGGATCCATTTATAAGTGCGAAAGAAATGCGAGAGCAACTGAGTCTACCAATACGTTGCCGCGCCATCAGACTCCCGCTTAATGAAACGGAACTACGAAATTGCGTGGCGACACAGAAACCACAGCTTACCGACCGCCAGAGCCGCCTGCGCCTCGCATTTTCCCGCGCCTTGAGAAAAATTGGGAAGATCAGGCGTGGAGAAATATGTTCAACGAGGAATGCACCTTTTCAGCTTGGACTAGCAGCGCCGTGTCTGGAGGCCAGGCAGACGCTATACTCCATCTCTATAATGGGGACATTACGTCTAACGAGCTGATTCGGCTGTCTATTCTAACGAGCTGGTGCCCTTTCGAACGAATATGGTTTCCTTGAACAGTTTGTTACCACTCTTTACATTTTATTTATGCACTTGGGCACTTATATTGTATGCAAAGAGAGTAAATCATATTTGCAAGGTGTGTGTATCACCTTAAGTTAGCGGGCATGTCAGTTGTCCGGTGTATTGTTGACAGGAAGTTGAGTTTTGTTTCCGGTAACCCTGGTACAAGTAGGCGCGCATGTGACGTTGTGCTGTGTCGGTATGCGGTATGTCTCAGAACACATTCCACTAGGGCATGTTTTTGCTCGCTGTCCTAAACACGGCACAAATGCAGCAGCGCAAAACATTTGCGCACCCATTCGCAGGAAATTTCACTCAGACCTATGATCATTTCATTTTTGTTCATACGATATTTCCCTCGATATTTCGCTCGGAGCATATTCTCAAGCGGCCGACGCCTCGTCAGCTTGTGGGGTGCTATGGCGAAGGAATGCATTCGCAGACCGCAAGCACATTCAACGGCTGTAAGCTACTTCAACACCTAACGGCCGTTAACACATTGCTCCTAGAAGCAGGACTCGAGAAGCAAGACTACGGACAGGCTGAAAAAGGGAAAGTTCCCTGCACGAAACACCACCGGGGCGCAATCTTGCACGCGTTCCACGATGGAACGGAGGCGGTTCGTTCTTTACGTCACAAACTGGTAGGTCAGGAGAACGAGAGGGAGCAAACCGCCAATGAGCGAAGGGAAGACACCCCGGAAACTTACCTCACACTTTTGTCGTCTGCTAAAAGACCGTATAATAGATTGAGAATCGCTTGGTCCAATTAGACAAATAATTATTATAATTGTGTCAGTGAAGTTGTACGTACTGCTTTTCAAACCTTTGATTTTAAGTGAAGGCCTTAACAATTTATTATAAGCGCTCTCTTGATAACCCGCTAGATGGCGTCGTATTTCAGTAAGACTGTGGGTGGCGGCACTAGGGATGACCCTGTTTCAAACTACGTTTGTAGCCCATTTGTCTACTTGGAATGGAGCCGCCGGCGCAGTTTTTGAACTAACGCCGGGCAACGGTTTTCCAGCATGGGTGAGCCGTCGTCTGCTGTGCGGGGCCCTCCCGTTCCAGAGAACCAGAGATGCTGCTCTCCTTTCTAGAGCAGTATCCCTCCCTGGCTCAGAGGTCATTTTCGGCTACCCGCTACTTCACGGCAGCCGACAGGCGACGTTTGTGGCGCGAAATAACGGAAGCGTTGAACGCGGAGGGCCCTATCAGGAAAACTAGCGAGCAATGGCAGCTCTGGTGGCGCAAGCACGTTTGCGGCGCCGCGCGACTCCATAGCCGAGGAGGAGGCGCAAAGGTGAGTGTGGTGGTGTCTGGAAATTTTGTCCTGCTAACCGCATGTACTTTTGCAGGAGTACGGGGAGTGGGCGGCTCCTGGGTTACCGGGGCCGTATTTTGCAATTGCGCGGTCTTTCCACGTTCACGGACAGCCGCCGCCTTGCCTACCAAACCGTAAGTTTATTATATATATATATATATATATATATATATATATATATATATATATATATATATATATATTGTCGTACGACGATTTATTATCGTGCAGAGGATGCTGTTGGTTCGAGAAAGCAGTCGAGAGCCAACACGACGCAACACGAAGATCACGCGCACAGCGACAAATGCCAATGCCCTTCTTCTTCCTCCTCTTCACTACAATATCCCCTCGGCGAGAAGAGGAGCCAAGCTGGCGACTTATGGTGCTGGTAGGATAGCGGGGTCATAATACGGTTTAAGTCGGCTGACATGAACCGTGTCTTGACCGCGATGCCGGTGGTCGGTAGATGGTGTCAAGGGTTCGATGACATAGTTAACGGCAGAGGTACGGTCGACGACGCGGAAAGGGCCATCGTAGCGAGCAAGAAGCTTGGTCGAGAGGCCAGGACTGTGAGGTGGGACCCACAGCCAAACGAGGGAGCCAGTCTGGAACTGAGGTGTGGGTACGTCGCTGTTATGGCGCACTTTCTCGCGACTTTGGGCGCTGGTCGTAAGGGTACGTGCGAGTTGTCGACAATCTTCTGCATATTTCGCCGCTTCAGAGACCGGTGTGCATTCGGATGTATCGGGGCGGTATGGCAGCATCGTGTCCAACGTACCACGAGGGCTCTCGTCCATACAACAAAAAGAATGGCGAAAATCCAGTAGTGGCCTGTGTCGCGGTGTTATATGCATACGTCACGAACGGCAACACGGTGTCCCAGTTACTGTGATCTGAAGCAACGTACATAGTCAGCATGTCACCTAGTGTGCGGTTGAATCTTTCTGTCAAGCCGTTCGTTTGGGGGTGGTAGGCTGTAGACTTGCGGTGAATGATGCTGCACGCAGCGAGAAGGGCTTGTATGGCTTCAGAGAGGAACACGCGCCCCCTGTCGCTGAGCAGTTCTCGGGGAGCTCCATGTCGAAGAACGAAGTTCCGCAAGATGAAAAATGCGACCTCACGCGCAGTGGCGGCTGGTAGCGCTCCAGTCTCGGCGTAGCGCGTCAAGTGGTCGACGCCAACAATTATCCATCGGTTACCCATCGAGCTGCAGGGAAGTGGCCCGTAGAGGTCGATGCCGATGCGGTCAAAGGGACGATGTGGACAAGGCAGCGGCTGTAGTTCTGCAGAAGGGCGCTGTTGAATTTTTCGGCGTTGGCAGGCCGTGCAAGCTCGAATGTACTGACGGACGAAGTTATACATTCCATGCCAGTAAAAACGGTGCCTTAGCCTGGTATACGTTTTCAGAACACCGGCGTGACCATTATGAGGAGCATCATGGAAATAAGCGCAGATATTGGAACGCATATGCCGTGGTATCACAAGGAGCCATTTCCGGCCATCGGGCAAATAATTTCTGCGGTAAAGTATGCCATCGCGCACAGTAAAGTGAACGGCTTGGCGGCGGAGTGCTCGAGAAGAGGGTGCGACGGATGGATCGTGGAGGAAGCTTAACATTGCCGAAAGAAGTGGATCCTTACGTTGCTCCGCTGGCATATCGGTGACGTCGATGGGTGACAAGGATACGGAAGGTGTTGACGCAGAGGCCAATTCGGGAGGTAGCGGTGATCGAGAAAGTGCATCAGCGTCCGAATGTTTCCTGCCTGATCGATAGATGACGCGGATGTCGTATTCTGCAAGCGAAGCGCCCATCGACTGAGGCGACCTGACGGATCTTTTAATGAGGACAGCCAGCAGAGGGCATGATGATCGGTAACTACGTCGAATGGACGACCATATAAGTAAGGACGAAACTTGGTGAGTGCCCAAATGATGGCCAGACATTCTTTTTCCGTCACAGAGTAGTTGGCTTCTGCCTTCTTTAAAGTACGACTTGCGTACGCGACGACGTACTCCTCGTAGCCATCTTTCCGTTGCGCGAGAACTGCACCAAGTCCTATCCCGCTGGCGTCGGTGTGTATCTCTGTTGGTGCTGTAGGGTCGTAATGGCGAAGGATCGGCGGCGAAGTGAGCAGGCGACGTAGTTGCTGGAAGGCTTCATCACAAGAAGTTGACCACGCGGCGATGCCGTTGCGAGCAGTAAGCAAATTGTTCAATGGTGCGATGATAGTAGCGAAATTCCGCACAAAGCGCCGAAAGTATGAGCAGAGGCCCATAAAGCTGCGGAGTTCCTTAAGAGTAGTGGGCACAGGAAACTCTGCGACTGCGCGAAGCTTGGCTGGGTCAGGGAGCACACCATCCTTCGACACGACGTGTCCCAGTATTGTTAACTGGCGCGCAGCAAAACGACACTTTTTGATATTGAGTTGGAGGCCAGCAGATGTGAGGCAATTCAATATCTCACGCAAGCGAATGAGGTGCGTCGGGAAATCGGACGAGAACACGACGATGTCGTCGAGATAGCACAGACACGTTTTCCACCTGTAGTTGCGAAGAAGGGTGTCCATCATACGCTCGAAAGTGGCGGGCGCGTTACAGAGCCCGAAAGGCATTACGGTAAACTCGTACAATCCGTCGGGTGTGATGAACGCCGTTTTCTCGCAATCCTCTTCAGCCATCGGCACTTGCCAATAACCGGAGCGAAGATCTAAGGATGAGAAGTACTCCGCTCCTTGTAAGCAGTCGAGTGCGTCATCTATCCGGGGCAGTAGGTAGACATCTTTTCGAGTTATCTTATTCAGCCGACGATAATCCACACTAAAAGCGTATTGACCCGTCTTTCTTGCGTACCAATACCACGGGCGAAGCCCAAGGACTGTGTGAAGGGCGGATGACTCCACGTCGCAGCATATCGTCAACCTGCTCGTTTATGAACTTCCGCTCGGCTGCCGACACGCGGTATGGTCGCTGACGTAACGGAGGATGCTCACCAGTGTGAACGCTGTGAGTGACGTTCGATATACGTCCTAAGGATGGTTGGTCACAATCAAATGAAGAACGAAATTCCTGAAGAAGCGCGAGCACGTGCTGGCGGTAAGAAGACGGCAGGTTGTCGTCCAAAGCAGCTTGTAGGACGGCCGCAGCCGATGACGACGACGGCGACATTGAGGATTGGGGCGATGCGCACTGTGTGCGAGAAGTAAGGGCGTCGAGCTGGTAACACGGCGTGTCGTCGGAAGTTTCGAGAACGTGAAGCGGGTCAATCGGCTGAACACGACCAAGTGACTCTCCGCGCAGTAACGTTACGCTGTACGGAAAAGGATTGGAAACAAGCATTGTTGATAATCCGGATGTAGTGGTGAGGATAGCGAACGGGAGAGGCAGAGCCTTGCGGCGTTGAAAAATACGGTAGCATCTGGCTCGGCGGAACAAGATACGGACACAAGCACTGACACTTCGGGCGGGATGTCCGTGTCCGACACAACAGTGAGCTTGGCGACTTTTCTTGCAGAAGGGTGAGGAAGCGCGAAATCAGCAAGCGGGAAAAGCGCTACTTCGGCACGGGCACAGTCTATGATGGCACGATGATGAGATAAGAAATCCCAACCGAGGATGATGTCATGTGAGCAAGCAGACAACACAAGAAATTGCACAACATACACGACGCCATCAATAACGACCCTTGCGGTACACGCCGCAAGCGGTGCAATGTTCTGCGTGCTTGCGGTACGCAGAATCATGCCACCCAACGGCGTCGTTACCTTACGCAGTCGGCGACAAAGTTTTTCGTGTATAACAGACACGGCTGCCCCTGTATCTATAAGCGCAGTTGCGGCAGTTCCTTCGACCATGACGTCCAGTAAATTGCGTGGTGACTGTGCAGGCCTTGTAGAAGTCGCGACGCTTGCAGTTCGTGCCTGCGGAACTGCAGCAACTAGTTTCCCTCGCTAGGTGACTGGCGGCGGCGCAAGGGGGACAGCGAACGACGACGCGGTGACGGCGAGCGGTGGTTGTCGAAAGGCCGCCGTGAAGACGGCGCGCTGACTGGGTCTGGGTCCGTGCGCGTGGCATGCGCATTAGGATTGTGCGGATACACATATCCAGGCGCTGCCACTGCTGGGCCAGCAGGCAGCATACGGCGATCACAGAAGCGCGCGATGTGGCCGGCGAAACCGCAAGCGAAGCATATAGGTCGGTTGTCGCGTGTGCGCCAGGGGCTCTGGACGGCATGGGTTCGCGGTGGCATTCGAGGAGGCATAGGAGGTGGCGACGTCTGCGGTCGCATTGCCGTAGGTAACGTGAATACCGGCGATGCAGGTCGTGCTGCGGCTGCAGCATATGTCAGCGGTGCAGCCACGGGAGGACAAGGTTGAGCCATGGGTTGAGTCATGGATTGCGCCAAAGTTAGCGACTCAGCAAGTTCTTCGCGAATGGCCCTCCTGATGGGCGCAGCCAAAGTCGTGTCACGCTGAGGAGGTGGATCGCTCACAGGCAGCATAGACAGTTGCCGCGCCACCTCTTCCCGAATGAAGTCTTTAATTTGGCCGGGAAGTAGCGCATCCGACGACAGGTTGGAGGCGAGCGTTAGGCTTGAGAGAGAGGGGGCGGGCGTAACAGAGCTGCGCGTAAGGACCCTTTGTCGACACAGCTCATCGAAGCTCTGGCAAAGAGTGACGACGGCAGCGACAGAAGTAGGGTTTCGTGCGAGCAGCATTTGAAATGCGTCGTCCTCGATGCCTTTAAGTATATTCTTGACTTTGTCCTCTTCGCTCATGCTAGGATCGGCGCGGCCGCAAATATCCACGACATCTATGTAGCTCGTGTACGACTCGCCGGGTTGCTGAGCGCGCTGTCGTAGACGCTGCTCCGCTCGAAGTTCTCTTAAGGTCGGCCGGCTGAAAACTTCCGCGAAGGCTGTCTTGAAAACAGACCATGTTGGCAGTTCGCGCTCGTGGTTGTGAAACCACAAATTTGCAACGTCGGCGAGGTAGAAGGACACAGCGTGCAGTTTCGCCGCATCATCCCATTTGTTGTGTTCGCTGACGCGCTCGTAGGTGGATAGCCAGTCTTCAGCGTCGGTCTCACCTGCGCCGCTAAAGATAGGGGGGTCCCGCTGCCGCTGGGCTCCGCCGCAGATGACAGGAGGGACGGCGGCGGCTCCAGGCTCATTGTTGGCAGGCTCAGTCATGGTAGCAGCTGATGCAGTCGGCAACCTTCGGCTGCGTAGCTCCAGGATGAGACTCAAGGGGATACCCAGCACGTTCCACCAAATGTCGTACGACGATTTATTATCGTGCAGAGGATGCTGTTGGTTCGAGAAAGCAGTCGAGAGCCAACACGACGCAACACGAAGATCACGCGCACAGCGACAAATGCCAATGCGCTTCTTCTTCCTCCTCTTCACTACAATATAATTATTCTTTCTTCCTAAATAGTGCAGAATGGTGCAGATACTTGGCGTCGGAACGCCTAGCGACATGCGATGTGGCTGACGACCACAACACGGCAGTTGTGCAAAGATGTTATGGAGTTTCAGTGCGCTAAGAAAAGCATTTAACTCATATATAATTAAGAAATTCCCTGAGCACAGTAATTCCCTCTCGTTAATGTGCCCTCAGCGCACATTAATGAGCGGGACCACCTACTTCTTGATCAGTGCTGGCTATTTGCGAGCGTGTAGTAGCATTGTGTGTTGCATAGCCGCCGTAAGAGCTCACCGTGCGGCAGAGGCATAGGTGTGCTTTACTTACCAGCCTGCCAGCACCGAGGCTGGAGGACCCAGCACATCCTCATCTTGTAAGTATCACCATTACGGATCTGTCGTGCTGTATTTCATACCGTGTGTATGTGCGGCCCACAAAATTTATGTCGCCCTTCTGGCAGCTGTACCTGAGGAGCAACTTGCCCGATGTGGCAGCCGCAGTGGAGGTGGCCACTATGCCTGGTAAGTAATCTTCAAGATCTCATTTCATTTATATCTTCACTTTTGGAAAATGCATAACTTCATGAAACATCGCATATTTGTAGCGCCGCAGCCCCCACGACGCCCGGTTCGGCGGCCACGCCCACCTCGGGCAGATGTGCTCACCGCGATGGCGACACAGTGCTGCAGGACCCTGGACCAGGGCACCAACATGCTCGTGGTTGCTGGACCATTGTGCATCAGGAAGTTCAGGGCATAAAGAATAATGCTTGTGCACCATGTGTGTGAATGAATCTCGAGCGCAGGAAATATAAAATGTTGTCGTTGCATGTATGTGCATAAAATGTTTGATACGAATAGTGTTGCAAATTCTATTACCACAATGTACAAGAGAATGCCATTGAAACATTAAGTAACGGTGCCGACATCACTATCAAGCGAGCTGGCAAGGGTGGTGCATTGTGATAATGAACACCACTGATTACATCGACTAAGCCAAATGGCCATTTAGTGATTATTCTTTTTAGAGGAGACTGTAAATGAGAAGTTTTTTGCAAGAAAAGGTAAAAGTCGGGGATAAAAAAATATGTGACAAGGCAGCAGCTACCCTCCTTCCACTCAGTACATCTGAAGGTCGATTTTATCTTTTGCCCAAAAATCACAAGTTGAAAAATCCAGGCGACCCCAGTAGAACAGTGACAAAAAATTTGCCTCGATATGTTGACTTGCCAATTAATAAAAATCCAACCACATTTCAGTCTTTCCTGAGGGATACTAACGAGTTCCTTTCGGCAATCAGTGATGTTGCCACACTAAGGGTTCCCTTCTCGTGACCCTGGATATATCTACTAATGTCCCTGATTCCGACAGCGTCTTGGCGGTAGTTCAAGCGCGCGACCGGTTTTCTGGTGGAAAACCAATATGCAGTACTACCCTGGCAACAAATTCTCGAACTAATGCTCCAGCTGAACAATTTTTAGTTCAATGAAGTACGTCCAACTGGCACCTCTATGGGAACTACATGATTGGGCTGAATTATGCACATATTCATGGGAATACTTCAAGATTAGTTTCTCTGCACTTGCACACTGAAGCCAATTTGCTACAAAAGGTTTAATGATATTTTTTCTTATCTGGCCTCATGGCGAATCAGAACTGCTTACATTTTATATCCTTACTACAATAAGTCTAACCAATCCATATCGTTTACTCACTCTTTCGCACCAACGCTGAGAAAGAGTGAGCCAACGTAACTATTACCTTCCTGGACGTCACGTTTTAGCTAACAGATGCAAAGTATCTACCAAAACATCATAAGTCCACTGAACGACAACATGTTCACTTCAAAAGCAGCCATGTTAAGCGCTGAAAGTGAACTGTGCCCTGCAGCCAAGTAGTGCGTTTTAAACGTATTTGCTCAAACCATGCGGACTTCATAGCAAGTTGTGCGAAACTATGCCGCCCTTTTAAGACAACAGTACCCCTCTCAAATGACAATGAAGCATTCACACGCGCGGATCAACTTGACTGTAGCGCACTTCTTACCGCAGATAGACGACCTCCTACGCACAGCGCATCAGCGCCTACAGTAGCAAAGATTCTTAAGAAGCACTACAAACATGCCTACGCAGAGCGAAAACCCGCGTGGTGTATTGACGTTGCGCGATATCTTGACGTCTTCTTGAACTAACCAGCGTGCCTGCGTAGTTCTATGTGTACATTTACGACGACAATAATAGGGAGTAATAGTTGAGCGGCTCAGCGGGCCCAGCGATGGAGCGGAGGGGACAGCGGACCGCATGATGAAGAGAAGAGTAATAGCTGAGCGACGCCCCGCTTCTTTCAGCGGAACTTACCGCTGCGCCATCTGTTGAACAATGTTGGAGTTACTGTCGATCGAGCAGAGGGTTTTATCTGTCGAATAAATTGAAGTTACTGCGAAAAGTATATCGCAAAAGTAATTTTTCATTAGATCACAGGTGTTATGTGGAAACACATCTTCGTTTTTGCTGGGTGACATGACGACATGCCGCCGCCGCTTGTGTTGGGGGCTGCCATCTTGCAAAACGCTCGCGCGCTGGCCCGCTGCATACGCTCCGCTGAAGAGACGAAATGAGCGGGCGAGCGGCTCGCTCCGTAAATGCGCTGGCTGTCCCAGCGGGCCGCGCATGCGCAGTTGGCGTCTCCGCTCGTTCGCTGGGCCCGCTGGCCCGCTGAGCCGCTCAGCTATTACTCTCTAATAGCCTACAGGTTTAGCCACGTGCTTGTCAATTCGTCCTCGGTACTCAGTCCTGTTGCAGACTACATTTCCTGCGTGGTGCAGTTTACGCAATGGCAATGAATGTGATACAATCTCCGCACATGCAGGGATACCACACCTGACCTTACTTTTGTCAACAACGCAGCAAATGCTACATGGGAGAACTCGGGCACTGATTTGGGCAGTGATCACTATATCTTACACATAGGTATAGGCACGCCGAAGCAGGAAATTAGAACCTTCCCGTGCACAGACTGGGATCTATTTAGAAAGATTAGAGCAAAGAGGGTAGAATTTGACCCGTCGAGAGCAGACAAGAGATCGTTCCAGACCTGGGTTTCTCAACTCGGGGAGGACCTCAGGGAGGCTACAAAAGAAATCAAGACCGATGAGGAAATAGAAGTGATGGATAGTAGGTTAGCGCACCTGATTGAAGCTAAGCAATCCATTCTACAAAGATGGAAAACACAGAGGCTTAACCGAAGACTCAGGAAAAAGATCGCGCAGATGAACACGCAAATTGAAGGACATTCAAAAACGCTCGCGAAGCAGCAATGGGACGAGGTCTGTAATATGGCAGAAGGTAAAATCAAACATGGAAGTAGTTGGAACCTTCTTAGGCACCTATTGAGCGACGGCGATACCAAATCGAGTAAACGTACGGCAATTGGCAAACTAGTACATCAAGCGAGCCAAGACAAAACTCAGGAGGAGATCATGACTCAACTCGCGGGGAATTATCTACCGCTAGCGCACCCGAACAACGGTGATGAAAATATAGAGTATGAAGGGGAGCCATGCGAGGAAATGGATCGCGAATTTACGGAGGGCGAAGTAAGAGCGGTCCTACACAATATTTACAGCAGATCTGCAGCCGGACCAGACGGCATTACAAATAAAATTCTAAGAAACCTTGACGATGAGTCCATCAGATTCCTGACAGATTATTTTAATGAACTCTGGCGAAAAGGGGAATACCCGGAAGAGTGGAAGAAGGCTACCACAGTCCTTATACCTAAACCGGGGAAACCGCTAGGTCTGGACAATCTTCGACCGATTTCGCTTACATCATGTTTGGGAAAGGCAATGGAGCATGTCATTATCAATAGGCTCACGAGGTATATTGAGCAGAAAGACATCCTTCCTTACAACATGATCGGCTTTCGCCCCGGTTTATCGACCCAAGATGTTATGCTTTTGATCAAGCAGCAGCTTATACAGGTAAGCCCGATACATACAAGAGCAATTCTCGGGCTAGATGTAGAGAAAGCTTTTGACCGAGTAGCACATAAAGCCATTCTGGAGGTCCTTTCTGAGCTGGGACTAGGGAACAGGCTTTTCAATGTCATCAAGTCGTTTCTCAGTAGTAGACGGGCAATTCTTACATTGGGAGAACTAAAATCAACAGAAATTAGCCTGGGCTGCAGAGGAACCCCACAAGGTGCAGTATTATCACCCATGCTGTTTAACTTCGTTATGACCAGGGTTGCAAAAGAACTAGAGAAAATCCAAGGCATAAGCTTTGCGATATATGCAGACGATGTAACCATATGGAGCGCAAATGGCAATGTGGGACAAACGGAGACCAGACTTCAGGAGAGTGTTCAAGCTGTGGAGAACACATTATGCAAAATGGGGTTGACGTGCTCGGCCAAAAAGTCGGAACTATTGATACTAAAGCAAAGAGGCAGGGGCCGCAGACCTAAAGGATATGACCCCGCGAAAGAGCCTAAAATCACTTAAAATGTCATGACGGATCTGAAATAAAACAAGTGGATAAGATTAGAGTATTAGGCTATCACATCCAAGCGGGTGGCAGCAACCTCACTACTAATATCTCGAATAAAGTAGACCAAGTCATCAGGCTACTAAGGAGAGTCACAAACAGACACAGGGGACTGGGAGAAGACAGTGCACTGAGACTAGTTCACGCCTTCGCCCTCTGTCACTTCACATATGTAGCTGGCCTCTTTCAACGGACGGTCGCAGAGCGAAACAAGCTCAATATACTGATCAGAAAATTAATAAAGACTACCCTTGGTGTGCCCATCAGCACATCAAACGAAAGACTACTGGGACTAGGGGTACATAACACCTTTGAGGAGATAGCGGAGGCACACCAGATGGCACAACTTGAAAGACTAACAAAGACGCGTGCGGGTAGGGCCATACTTAATGCAATAGGGATGAATCCTAACAGGTCGTGCGACCCACGGGAGGCTGAAGTGCAACTTAGTACTGAGCTGAGAGAAGCGATCAAAACCACTCGTCTCCCGAGGAACATGCACCCGGAACACAATATCAACAGGAGGAAAGCGAGGGCACAAGCCCTATTGAAAGAAATTGAAAAGATAGGACCGCAGGCGGCTCTTGTGGATGCGGCCTGGGTCAGGGGGCAAAGAGGCTTACACAGCCGTTGTAGTAGATCATCAAGGGGAGATATGAGACGCTGTGACCATCCTCAACAAGGAATCATTCGTAGCAGAGCAGGCTGCGATAGCTCTAGCTATTAGAGGTAGGAAATGGTCACGCATATATTGCGATTCAAAAACGGCAATAAGATGTTTTGAGAAAGGATATATAGCCAGGAGTGCCTCCAAACTTATAGGCAAAGAAAACGTTCCAGAAACGGAAATTCGATTGTTTCCTGCGCATATGGGGCAGGTGGATGAAGCTCGAGTGAACCTCAACGAGGTCACAAATGACCTGGCACGAGGACTTGCTTGCCGTGCCGGTCAAAGCCGAGTCACCAACCACGACCATTATGGGGTGACAAAAGATTCTTTATTAACATATAATGATATTACTAAACATTATTTTATGGAGCGTAGGCAGTTCCCATTGCCACACCCAAAGCTGAACAGGGCTCAAGCAGTTACACTGAGATTACTTCAAACAGGGACATATCCGACCCCATGTATTATGAACAAAATTCACCCAGCATTACAATTAGAAGTAAAATGCAGTACCTGTAACGACATCATTGGTGTCAGATACATGCTGGCGGGGCGCCCCGCGGCTCTCACCAACCCTGATGAAGAATGGGAAAAGTGGACTAGACTCACAGGGAGCAAGTCACAGCAAGATCAACAACGGGCAGTCCAGAAGGTCCACGACGAAGCCGCCCAGCTTGGTCTGGTGGTGCCAACGTGGACGCGGCCCACCTCGGCCTAGGAAGGCCGAGCTTCAGGACCAACAGTCAATAAAGTTTCTCTCTCTCTCTCTCTCCGCACTTCATGTATTTCTGTACATCACTGGCCAGTGACACGCTGTATTGTCAAATGCGATATTCTACGCCGATTTTCATGCTTTTACCTGTATTTTTAATACTTTCTTTCTGTATTTATTGTTTCAATGTATGTCGCACCTTCTTCAAAAATGGTAACCATGTGGTGTTTCAGAACGTGCTGTAGTGCATCACAAGGTGATATACTCTGTGGGAATCTGTGTTGGCCACGCGCAGTACATCAGATTGGCGTGTAATGCGTGACAACGTGAGACTGTGTACGTCTAACGGGACCGACAACTAGCCAGAACGTGCGAACGGACCTTTTTTTTTTTGCATTTCGAAAGAACTTTAAAAGCACTAATGCAATCGAGCACCCTTTCGCGATTTCAACAGGACTTGCATTTTTAAATTTCTTGTTTCTGCTATCTGTTTCTTGTTTCTGCCTTGTTTCTGTTATCTGGAGTATGAATCGCCGTACGTCGCCTGCTGGTTCTCGTAGGACATAACTCGGCATTAAAGTTGCAACAGACACATAAAAGCGCATCTCCGCCCTACTATTGCCTTTCTACGCATTAAAAGGAGTCGACGCCGAGAAGCGGCGCTTCCTCCGCGGCAACTGAAAACCTGTTTTTAAACACGGCGCATGCGCTGAGTGGCTCCCAGGCGCGGCGCGCACGCGCTCAGTGGAGAGAGCCTGGGGCGAACACCCAATCCAATCCAAACTTCATTCCCACTTCCTTGAAAGTAAATCCAAAAATAAATGCGTGGGAAAAACCTGTCCCTGCCGAAGCATACCAGGTTTAATGCCAATCAAAATTAAATGAAAAGGGGTCTTTAAGTAATACCCAAAGCGCTAAATTTCGTTAGAAAAGCCAATTGGTAAAATAAATGGTTGGGCGAACAGTAACGCATTCGCCTCCCAAGGGCTCAACGAGCACAGAAACTCCGCTGTGCATTTAATGATGAATGACAGGAAACGATGAGGGACAGGGCGGTGCCCTGTGTGATTTGCTGACATGAGTGAAAGGAAAATATGTAGAGCGTAAAAAAAAACCAAAAGCACAAAGAAAGTGCACGGTACGCAGTGCGCCATAAAAAAAAAGACTGGGCGGAAAGGAGAAAAGAAAAGAAAAACGGAAATCAAATCCAGTCGGAAGTCTGACATCTTCTCGGGAAAGTTCGAAAGTCCCTGAATCGGTTTACATTGCTTGATTGCAAAACAAAGCAAGACGGACGGTCGATGCGCTGGGGCGTCGACACCTACTTTCCTGCACACACCCCGCGCCAACAGGCGCAAGGAAATGTGGCAACACAGCAGAAGATGTGCTGGACCGCACCTCACCGCACTGCACTGCACCGCACTGCACTGTAGTGCACTGCACGCGACTGCTGTCGGCCACTGTTTGGAATATGTAAAAGTAAAAAAAAAAAGTCACATAGATGCTTCACGGCGTTTTCCGGTCATTGCGCGACTGGACACACTGACCGGTAATTTTTCCGTCGAAATAAACAGGCATGTCATGAGTGACATGATTTACATGCGGCGGTCACGGCAGCAGACAGACGAGCGCTGTGGGAAAGCTTACAGGCGCTCCTCAACGCAGAAGGCCCTGCGCAGAAGACCGTCCAGCAATGGTGGGCCTTCTGGCGCAAGGTGTGCCAGAGGGCTGACCCATTCCGCCCTCATCGACTGTTCCGCCGGTAACCTGTGCATCGACATTCCTTCCGGATGAGCCCCTCGTGCTCTCAAACACCCTCTGCACTACAGCGTTCGTCTGCACACCTCCTAAAGCACTAACCTCACTGTCACCTGAACCTGATGGGGACATCTAACGCCGATTCGTGATGTCGTAGCGCGCGACATCACCGTGCCGCACTCTTTCGTTATCATTGAGGATAAGAGCATAGCGTCCCCGTTGTAAATTTTGGCTTGGCGAGGAAGGTTCTACGTGAAGGCATATCGATGGCTTCGAGTAACCGACGACACGTTACTACTTTTGCAGCGGATGTGCACCCAGATACTCCAGTTTCGCAAGCGGATACCCTGTGTCCCAACAGCGCATTCCGTACGATGATTGCTCCGGACCTCCCACCTGACCAAGCAGCCGCCATATGCCCGTCCTTTGGTTTCTTACCGCGACATATTTGACCCTGACAATTGTCTCCTAGGCAAGATTTCTCTCGTAAAGCATAAACATTGGTAACGCCGCTCCTATTCACCGCCGACTATATCGGGTGCCGCCGAGTGGAAACTTATTCAGGCCGAAGTATATAGCATGCTAGCCAAAGGAATTACTGAACACTTCTCGAGCCCTTGGGCAACGCCCGTCGTACTTGTTAAAAAGAAAGACAGCACGTGGCGATTTTGCGCGGAATACCACGCTCTAAACCGAACCACGAAAAAAGACGTCTACTCCTTACCACGCGTTGATCAAGCGCATGATTGTCTTGACGGTGCCGAGTATTTCTCAATAGACCTGCTATCAGGCTATTGGCAAGTTTCTGTGGACGAGAAAGATGTAGAAAAGACCGCGTTCTTCACCCCTGATGGCCTTTACCAATTCAAGGTTATGCCATTCGGTCTATGCAATTCACCCGTGACGTTCGAAGGGATGATGATGGACTCTGCTCCAAGGTGTCAAATGGACAACGTGCCTTTGTTACCTTGACGTGCCCTTGTTAAGGGCATGAAACGGTAAAGGTGCAACCTCGTAGTTGTCGTTCACCTGGCGTAGTATTTCATAAGGCCCTGTGTAGTGCCACAGAAGCTTCTGGGAGAGGCCCACACGGCTACATGAAGGCCAAAGAAGGACCCAAGTACCTTGGACGAACTTGACATCGCGGTGCCTGGGATCGTACCTTTCTTTTTGTGTGTCCTGCGAAGCGGATAGACCGGAACGGGCGACTTGGCGAGCCATTTGAGTGCGACTGATGAAGTCACGAGCATACTCAGTTCAGACATGCGGTGCAGAAGGGAGGATGGTGTCTAATGGCTGTGCGTGGTCGCGACCATACAGAAGATAAAAAGGCGAATATCCTGCAGCGTCGTGTCACGTAGGTCAGCGTGACGTAGGTCAGCGTAGGTCACGAATTATATGCGAATATCACGTAGGTCAGCGTGGCGCTCCAGTCGCGGTGGTCGTTGGAAACAAACATCGAAAGCATCTCTGTGAGGGTGCGGTTGAGGCGTTCGGTGAGACCACTTTTGGGTGATAGGAGGTGGATAGATAGCTTATGCTCTGGGGCACAATAGCGGAGATCTCCAAGAACGTAGACAAAAATTTATATCAACACTGCCTGGTGTACGGGCCCCCAGGCGCTTTCAAGCTGCATTTTTGCCGCTTTTCGCCTTGGGTGGCCCCCAAAAACTGTTGAACACAAACTTTCTTGATTCTTGAACGAGCGGTCGCTGTCTGCGAGTAACTGACGAGGCGCACCATGGTGGAGGATGGCGTTATGGAGAAAAAAGTTTGCAACGTCTGTGATATTTGGCGTTTTCTGCTATAAAGGCCAAATGTGTCCGAAGAGCATCAAGGTCATGAATGGTATGTTTGATTTGTGTATCTTTATGATAGAATAGTAGGTGGCTCTCAGGCGGCCTAAAACAAATCAAAGTAGTGTTTTCAGGACGGGAAAATCTAGGCAGGACATGTCGCTTAACAGAGCCGCACCGCAAGTCAGCACTCGCGCGCCGCAAGGAGCATCGAGACGGCCTTCCTGTGAGTTGTGTAAAAGGTGTGGTGTACGAGCTTCCAACTGACCTGTGGGAACAAGTGTATAGTTACTTGAGCACAGGTGAAACGTGGACAAAAAATAATTACGGTCATTTGCCAGCGCATTGGTTGGAGTGCGACTGCGCACGAAAATATACTTCATGCAAGGTTCCTGCAAAGCACAGATAAAGACGTGCGAGAGATTATTGAAGCCAGAGCTATCTCTCGAAAGAGTGACACGTGTGTCAGTGCACCGTCCATTCACTGGTTGGCTAGGGTGGGCACTGACGGGCGGGCCACTGTAGTACATGTATAGATAGCGCTTTCCTGAAAATTATGTTGTTCAAATTAGCCCATTGTAGTGTCGTGCTCCTCTTGTCTCTTAGCGCTCAAAATGTTCTCAGAAGTGAATGCGTTTCTCGTCCTCTATGAATGCGTTTCTCGTCCGTACCCTATTTAAACCCTCGTCCGTATAAGAGTTGACACTGGATACAGAGTTTTCCCAACTCTTGTCTTCTGGCCTGCCGCCGTGTTTACCTGGCCTGCGAATAACTTTTCTTGAAATTGTGAAGGTTTTCGGCAGTCGAAGAATTGCGAAGTCCCCACGCTCTATTCTGCTGCCTACGCGCGTTTCGACAATCTTCGTTCCACCACGGAACATAGCGCCTGCCGGAGAATGCACCTGATTGAGCAAAACACTTCGTTGCTGCGTCAATTATGAAGTTGTTAAGGGGACGTTAGAGGTATATACAGGATGTATTTACAAGATGTTCCACAGATATAGTCAATCTGGCCAAGATGGCTGAACAGCAACAGCACGCAGCTTCTCCCGAGCTTCTTTCTGCTGCCGTGACAATATGTTCACAAGCAGAGTGACTCATGAGCTGGGAAGTCAGTTTAGTGTTACACTTGGTTTTGTACCGTAGGCTGACACCCCTGAGAAGGCTTTCTTGCGCGCTCGTGCAACAGGACTTGCCTCACAGCGGCAGAAATCCTAAAAGCACACAAGACTTGAGCAGTCAAGTAGGTGCCTCCAAATTGAGAATGCTCAACTCAATTCAGCTTTGAATGCACTCACATCACAGAACATTTTACTAAGAGTACGGATAAGTACTTCATAGTGTGGGTTCCGCAAATCAGTAGCTTTTGCAACGACAGATAGCAAAGCATACAGAGTGGCACGTTCCAAACGACTGCTCCGCCAGAACTGAGAGCCAGAACTGAGAACTAAGAGGCTCTTCCTCTTCTGTTCTCCTCGGGCCTTACTTAGCTATGTGAGGAAACTGACACATGCTTGCCACATCCTCGGACATTACGGAGATATCAATTGATTGATGGGAAAGCTGGTGGGTATTCTAAGGAGGCCGTGACTACACTCAAGATGAAGTGCTCAGACACCGTCAAGCAAGGTTATCAGATAGTGTGGAGTCTTGTAGTTGATGAGATGTCAATTAGGCAACAGTTGCAGTGGCGAAAAGGCTTTTGTAGGCCATGTCGGCATGGGACATGGGCTGAAAGTGACTATCTAGTGCCTAGAATATACTGGATAGTGTGCTGAGCGCGCGCGCTCGCGCGGCCACTGCGCTAATGACTTCCTAGAGCCACCCCAGAGCGGCGCTGCAAGTCTCTAAGGTTTAGAGTTACTCTATATGCTACCGCAGGTACCATTTATGCTAGCATAAATATACTGTTAACTCTAAGGCTCATGGTGCGTCCGGATTCCGCAGCACCCGCGGTTTCTGCTCCAAATTCAGCGTTCCTCGGGGCTTTTAAAACGGACTCGCCTGGTTATCACGGTTCGATGAAGGAAACGGCACTATTTTCTGCAGCCCATGTCGATATCATGGCTCAGCGTCCATGGGGATACGGTCATTGTGAGAAACTCTATGCGGTAAGGGAATGATAGAAATAGCAGAGGAACGCCATAATTAATAGAGGGCTCCAGAAATTTTAACTACCTCAGTCAGGTTCGCTAACGTGCACTAACAAATCACAGTACACGGGCCTCTGGTATTTTCGCCTCCATCGAACATGCGACGCCCCCGCAGGGGCGTCTGCTTCTTTCTGCAGGCGTTTGGTGTGTGGCGACACCACGGACCCGAGCCAACGGGGGGGTTTCCACCCCATCCCACGTGTCGCCGTGCGTGGCTTAGCCGTGTCCGGGGAAAAGGGGATCCTGGCCGTTGAGCCGACGCCGGGTGATTGGACCTTTAAGGCCCCCCGGAAGAGGCTACACACCCCTTTGGCCCCGGCTTCACGTAGACTGCACCTCCGGGTTGACCCGCCCGGGGGAAACCGGCAGTCGCCTTTTCCTTTCTCTTTCTCCGCACCTTCGTCTTTTCCTCTCACTTTAAATTTGTCCTGTCTTCTACTCTCTTCCATTTTTCCTGGCGGCAAGGGTTAACCTTGTGTGGGTAGCCAACCTTGGTGGTTATAGCAGCATACAACTGGCGCCTGCAGGACCCAAATTTTATGGCTCCTGTAGCGTCCCTTTTTGGACTCCATGGTGGGTGGTTGGTGCTACTGCTGAATATATTTTGTATTTATGGAAAGTGCTTTCCCTCCACTTTCTGATCGTCACCCGCTTAAGAGGGGACGCACCGAAGAGCTCATGGGTTTCGCCACCCGATCTAAAAACTACCCGCGCTTCCACGTGATACATAGTGAACATTCCGAGAAGTCTGGAAGAGTCATATCACCTTTTGTTGTTGCTAAATCCCTCACTAAGAAGCTGGATCCGGGATATCAAATAACCAGAATGGCCAGTGGAGACTTGCTCCTTGAAATCAGAGACCAACAACAATACCAAAAACTGACCAGTCTTCAGGCATTGGCCAATGCTACTAATCTCAGTAACCCCTCACAGGACAATGAATACCACACGGGGACTTGTGTCCGACACAGACTTGCTAGAATTGACCGAAGAGCTCCTTGACGGATGAAAGGAGGAAAATGTGACAAATATGCAGCGCATCAAACTTCGGAGAGATAAACGAGAAGTTGCAACCAAACATCTTATTCTAACTTTTGCATCCAGTGAACTGCCACAGACAATTGAAACAGGATATATTAAGTTACCAGTTAGGCCTTACATCCCCAACCCCAGACGTTGCTTCAACTGCCAGATTTGGCCATGGCACACAGAGCTGCCGTGGCAAACTCACATGTCCGAAATGTGGAACACAGGGGCACCCATCAGATGACTGCACTGAAGAACCTCACTGCGCTAACTGTGATGCTCTCATGCCGCCTACTCTCGAACCTGCCCGAACTGGAGGATGGAAAAAGATATCACCTTGAAAGTCAGGGAGAATATATCCTTCAGAGAAGCCCGCAAGAGTTTCGCCTTTTCACGTTAGCACATTCGCTGATGCGGCGCGTCAGGGGGCAGCGTCGCACCGGCTCCGCCACAAGCCCGGCCTGCGCGCAGCGAGCTGTCGGCTGTGGCAAACACCCCCACGGTAGGAGCAGCCAAGGCTGCCCCGCCACCCCAAAACTCGGCCACACCAGTGGCCTCTACTTCCTGTGGCGGTAGCCGAGGCAGTTTCGAGGTCAACGAGGTCCCGTCACCCTCCCCACTGGTCGGGACAAACAAAGCCTTTGTCCTCCGCGGCGAAGCCGGCACGTCGCACTCATCGCTCGCTTGAGCGAGTGCCCTCTGCCTCGCACGAGGCAATGGACACTACCAGCTGTGACGCGGCGCAAGGAGCGCATGGGGAGCGGAAAGGCTCCCTTGAACGCTCCAGAAAAGAGAAAATCCCAGTCACAGGGCCAAGAAAAGGCTCTGTAATCTGTGCATTTTCTTGAGACACACTGCACCACACTTTCTTCATACATGACAACAATAATACAATGGAATGTCAGAGGACTACTCCACAACCTCGATGACATCCAAGTAAATACACCCCAAAGGTGCTGTGTGTCCAAGAAACACAGCTGAACTTCAAGAATACCAACTTTCTCCGACGATAAGTTATTTTCCGCAAGGACCGCGAGGATGCTTCCGCATCCTCTCGCGGCGTGGCTGTCATACTTGACAGCAGTCTTGCATGTCAGAATGTCCCACTTCAAACTACAGTAGAGGCAGTGGCTGTTCGTGTTGTTCTTTTAAATAAGTTGCTAACTATTTGCTCCATTTACATACCACCAAATTATCAGTTACATAAACATGAATTTCAGTCCCTAATGAGTGAGCTACCCGAACCCTACCTCATAGTGGGGGATCTGAATGCACACAGCAGTCTGTGGGGGCGACTCTCGCATTGATGCGCGAGGTCGCCTTATTCAACACTTTCTTTTGTCCTCTGGTGGTAGGCTTCACCGCCGCCGCCAAACCATTGATTCCCCCTTGGTGTCTCATTCAACCTACAGTACACCTTGGTGTGCCAGGAATCAGAAAAAAAGCTGAGCTGTCATCAGTTGCTCTGCAACAATTATCCCTACTTCTTCTAAACGAGAGGTATGCCGACAAAGTGCATATTTATACGGATGGGTCTTCGAACCTCCAGTGTTCGTCCGGAGCGGTGGTTGTACCAGCGAAAGCTTCCACCATCAGTTTTAAGACCGACCACCCGACGACATCGACAGCTGCGGAACTTGCTGCTCTGCGTGCTGCCCTTTGTGTAGTAAATGAGGAACCACCCCGACAATGGTCAATCTTTAGCGACTCAAAGGCGGCCTTACAGTCCTTGCTGGCAGCCCTGCGGCGCGGACCATACGAGCAACTGGTGTTGGAGATCAGATCTCTTCTCCATGCATCACATGAGAAGGGACACCACGTGACGTTCCAGTGGCTCCCCAGTCACTGCGGCGTCATTGGAAATGAATATGCTGACAAGGCCGCCAAGTCCGCACTTGAAGGCACAAAAGTTGAGCCCATACCTCTCTCAAGGTCCGACGCTGCCAGGCAACTTCAAGCGATTGCACAGGAGATTACGCTCTCGGTGTGGAGTGCCTCAAGCAGCCAAACAACTCATAACAGTCGACAACACCACCTTCCGTCTTTGCGACTTTTTCGATTGCCACCAAAACTCCGCCGAGCAGAGGCCACCCTGCTTTATCGTTTGTGGTTAAGAGTGGCTTTTACGAACTCTTATTCTTTTATGATCGGAATGGCCGACAGCCCTCTTTGTGACACCTGTCGACGTGAAGAGACGCTTCAACACATCATATGCGACTGTCCTCCCTATGACATACAGAGGCAAACATTGGCGTCCACTCTTGCTCCCCTTGGCCTGCGACGGATGTCGGTTGATGCCATTCTGCAGTGTCGGCCACACAAGACATTGCAACTGAAGTTGACAAAGGCGCTGCTGCACTTTTTAAAGACGACGGACTTGCACAAACGACTTTAACAGCGATGTGTGATGTCACGTACCATGCAGGTGCCACTGACTCTGACAATGTGCTATATGTGCACCCTCTCTCTCTATCTTCCTCTTTCCTTTCACCTTTCAATCTCCCCCGTCCCCTTCCCCTCGTGCAGGGTAGCATACCGGTTGTCCTACACTGGTTAACCTCCCTGCCTTTCCCTCTCTATTTTTTCCTTCCTTTGTCCTCTGGTGCGTGTCTTTTGAATAAAAAGGAACCCACCTATTATAACGTCGCAAACACAACATACTCATCCATAGATCTAAGTATAGCCTCCCCGCCCATTTTTGCTGATTTTAGGTGGGATGTCATCGCGAATCCCTATGGAAGCGACCACTTCCCGATACTACTGAAATGCCGAAACGAAAATGAGCCTACGTCACTTCGCGGTGGAAGGTTGACATGGCTGACTGGGAGAAATACCGAAATCTTACTAGTGGTACCTCGTGGGCTGACATGTCTTCATTAGAACTAAGTGCTGCTGTTGAACATTTTACTGCTTTTATTACTGATGCATCTTCCAAATGTATGCCTGAAGGAAGTGGAGCGACATGCAAACGCCACGTTCCATGGTGGAATGAAGAATGTCGAAATGCGCGGAAAAAGCAAAATAAAGCATAGGCGTTGTTACGTGACTCTCCTACAGCAGAGAGTCTTCTTAATTTTAAGAAGGTCAAGTCCGAAGGTAGGGGGACACGCCGACAGGCCAGAAGAGAGAGCTGGCAAAAGTCTTTGCTAGGTATCAACTCGTACACAGACGAAGCAAAAGTCTGGAACAGAGTTAATAAAGTAAGAGGGCGGCAGACACACACACTTCCCCTGGTAAACACACAGGGTGAGAGCTTGGAGGATCAAGCAAACTTCCTGGGAATGCATTATCAACACGTGTCCAGTGCATCACATTACAGTGAAACATTTCAAAGATACAAAGACAGAATAGAGGGACAAAACCTGGAACGCAAGTGTACAAAATATGAGCAGTACAATGAGCCACTCTGTCTAGCTGAGCTACACATATCACTAAACTCCTGCAACAAATCCGTCCCAGGTGCTGACCGAATACTCTACGAGATGTTGAAGAACCTACCCGCAGAAGCAAACACTCCTTTGCCTCTACAACGATGTGTGGTCCTCCAGTGAGATTCCGTCTGCTTGGAAAGAAGCCACAGTAATTCCTATTCTAAAACAAGGGAAGGATCCATCGTTGGCTTCGAGTTACCGCCCCATAGCTCTAAAAAGCTGTGCCTGCAAGGTCTTCGAAAAAATGGTAAACTGCCGACTCGTACATTTCCTTGAAACAAACAAAATCCTTAACCCGCACCAATGTGGGTTTCGAAAGGGTCGATCAACAACCGACCATTTAATTCGCATTGAAGCGCAGATACGTGAAGCCTTTGTCCACAATCAGTTCTTTTTGTGCGTTGTCCTCGATATGGAAAAAGCTTATGACACGACATGGCGGTTTGGAATACTCCGAGACCTCTCAAACCTGGGATTACGTGGTAACATGCTGAACGTAATAGAAAGCTATCGGTCAAATCGCACATTTCGTGTTCGGGTGGGCAATGCGTTTTCACGACTCTGTGCAGGAAACCGGAGTGCCGCAGGGCGGGGTGCTTAGCTGCGCTCTCTTTATCATAAAAATGAACTCCTTGCATCTGTACATCCCACGTAATATCTTTTCTTCCTTGTATGTGGACGACATACAGATAGGGTTTAAAACGTGCAAAAAAAGCACCTGTGTCCTTTTCTCAAGCAAAAGAGGCCAGCACCCTGATCCCTACACTGTGTTGAAGGGTGAGCCGTTGCCTGTTACAATGGAAAACAAGTTTCTAGGTGTTATACTGGACGCGAAATTACCATTCATTCCACATATAAAGTATCTACGAAACAAATGCCTAAAAACCGTGAACATATTAAAAGTGTTATCACATACTACATGGGGTATTGACCCAAAGTGTCTCATGAATTTGTATAAGAGCCTTGTACGATCTCGCCTACATTACGGGGCCATATTTTATCAGTCTGCGACACCAAGTGCACTGAAGATGCTGGACCCTGTCCACCATCTAGGCCTCCGGCTCTCTATGGGCGCCTTTAGGACAAGCCCGGTAGAAAGCCTGTTTGTTGAATCAAATGAGTGGTCGCTAAACTTGCAGAGGTCATACCTATCATTTATCTACTTCCTGAAAGTAAGTGCAAATAAGGACGTCCCAACATACACAACTATACACGATCAGTCCAGCTCTCATATCTTCCTTAATCGTCCTGCAGTGAGGAAACCCTACTCATTGCGGGTAAGAGGTCTTGCTGAGGAGATGGATCTGCCGCTACACGCATTCCTCATCACGGCTCCTGCTGTAGAGCTCCCACCGTGGAAGTGGCAGCTCATAGACTGTGATACGTCCTTCATTAATGTTACGAAGCACGCGCCTGTGTCACATATTCATGTACACTTCCTCGAGTTACAATACAAATATTCTTGTGCAAAATTCTTCACAGATGCCTCGAAGTCCCATTCTGGTGTGTCATATGCAGCTCTTGGCCCACCGTTTTTAGAGGCTGCCTCTCTGCATCCAAACGCAAGCATCTTCTCAGCAGAGGCTTATGCGATACTGGTGGCCATTAAACACATTAAACAGTTAAACATACCGAAGGCAGTTGTCTACACAGACTCCTTGAGCATTGTTAAATCGATGAAAACTCAAAAAGTACGGCAATCCTATAATTCCATCGCTCTACTCAATCCTATGTCGTGTCTTACGCATCCGGGCAGCATGTTGTGTTGTGCTGGGTACCAGGGCATCGTGAGATACGAGGTAATGAACTGGTTGACCAGCTAGCGACATCTATTCACGCGAATACTGCGAGGTTGTCTGTCACTGTTCCTGCAATGGACTTGAAACCCACCATAAAGGAAAAGGTCAGGGCCTATTGGCAGCGACTTTGGGACAAAGAAACACACAACAAATTACACGTTATAAAACCATACATAGGTGACTGGCCGCCAGTATCGAAGATACGCCGTACACAAGTGATACTCTCGAGGCTTCGCATTGGACATACATATACGACACATTCATACCTTCTCTCTGGATGTGATCCACCGACGTGTGATAAATGCGGTGAGCCACTAACAGTGCTTCATGTTTTATTGGAATGTAGTGCACTAGATCCAGAGAGGAAGAAGCACTTTGGATTGCTATTGCGACAGCAACGACCACTGCACCCTTTTATGTTTTTAGGCAATGAACCTCTTTTTAGGCTTGATTCACTCCTCGCATTTTTACAGGATATACGTAGTTTTAATGTTATATTTCCTGGAGACCTGTAGCACGGCCTCCCAGCAGAGGCTGTCGCTGCGGTATTTTACACTAAAAAGCACTTCCCTCCCGGCTCTTGGGCTGAAGGGTCTCGGGAAGGGATTTGTGCTATTTAAGGACTCCGGTATTTTAACATCATTTTCACTTGTCACTCACTGAATATCCATACGCACACCACACACCAATCTCATACTTTTTTTATATTATGTATGTTTTATGCCCCCATACAGCGACCTGATTTTAGGGCACTTTACAGGCACATTACATCTCATCAAGTATTCTAGGCCCTTTTACAGCCATATGTCATACATCCATCGCCATTTCTTTGCCACTGTCATGCACAACCAATGACCTGGCGCTCTTTGGCCAAGCCTGGACCTTGCGCCATAAAACAACATATATCATCGAAAATGCGACCGCCGCAGCCAGGATCGAACCCGTGTTTTTGGAGCATATAAAACCACCGCAGCAGAATCTCGTCTGAAACACAGTCACAGAAACAACTTAGCATTAAAGCACTGCCCGCCGAAAATCCTTGCATAACGCGGTAGTAGAAAACGAAGGAACGTATAACACGCACTGAACGTGTATACCACACGCCGTCTGCTATACTTTCCGTCATTCTGTGCTTAACCGCTAAATGGAGACAAAAATGCCAAAGAATATCCTAGGACAGCCCCAGCTTGACAAGTGAAAGTACTCCCACCCTGAGTGCTCGCGCGAAGTGGATCCGCAACTGATACATTGAATTTGCAAGACAGTGCTCCTTTTATGCGATGTTGACCTTAGAGCGTGTCCACTAGCTAGAATTCCAGTTTTAACAGAGTGGCAAGAACAGAAAGAAAACAATAGGAATCACAGAAATTTTCATCTCCAAATAACAAAATCTGCAAGAAAAGTCACGACAGTAGCACTGCAACAAATGATTTTGTAGACGAAAAAAAAATTGATATCTCATGGCCCAGATGTTGAAGCACAATGTAAAGGTCGTCGGAAAAGACGGGAATTACGGTAGTCCGAGATGGTCGAGTATGCGCCAGAGAAGGCGAACAGCCACGTGGCGAACATGCGGGGCAGGAGGCGTCCATTGTTGAGTTCGTTGTGCAGCTGGGAACAGGCTAGCTGGCCAGGGGGAACTGGTTTGGCATCCCTGTGAAAACGAGTAGTTCAGGCAGAATGTCCAGTAATGTCTGTAGTCACCAGCTGGTTAGGCTGGGGTTTGGAGCCCTCGCACCCCACGGAGAGTCTTTGTTAAAAGCACAGGTGAGCAAGGGGCAGACTGGAAGCCAAGTTTATTGTTCACGGGTTGTCTTTTGTTGTCAGTGTGGATGGTCCTGCCTGGTGTGTTTCGATGTTCCTTTCAGGTGTGCTTGTTGATGCGGGGTTCTGTTTGATGCCCGTATATCCCTAGGGGTTTGGCACCGTCTTAGACACGCGGTGTTAGGCATGCGGGGTTTGTGTGAATGATTGTGATTGGCTGTCAGGTTTGAGGGGCGGAGCAACCAGTGTTTATAAGGTGGCCCCTCGTCCCTGTCAGGGTGTGGTTTTCCGGAAGCGAGGTTGGAAGGCCGAAGGTTGGTGAGGACAGCAGCAGACAGTGCTAGAGAGGACATCTAGCACGAGTCCGGGTGGTGGTTATGGTCGCAGGAGCAGTGCTATGCACTGGGATCGGCTCTGCCAAATGGAAGCGATCGTTCCACCAAGGTCCACCCAATTGGGGCTAGTTCACAGATAGTGCTAGAGAGGTCATCTAGTACGAGTCCGGGTGGTGTTTGAGGTCGCAGGAGAGGCGCTATGCACTGGTCGGCTCTACCGAATTGAAGCGACGATGGTTCCACCTAGGTTGTCCCAACCGAGGCTACTGTCTGTCAATGTGTATGTACAGTCTTGTGTATATGAAGTCGAGTTGTGTTTGTATATGAAAAAGGCTGGTCTCGATCCTTCAAGTTGAGACAACACAACCAACGACGGACAGGCAGCAGGGGGAAGACTTCCATCCATCCATCTTCACAGCAGCAGCATCAGCTCGGGGAGCTCGGCTCCTCGAGGAAGTGAAGTGGAAGGAAGGAGAAGGTATGAACTGAGCAAAAGTTCACCACTACACCAAAGAACCTACCCTTCCTGGGACTTACTGATAATTTACACGAAACGAACATGACTTGGTAAACAGGAACAGTTGCGCAAGTTTCTTTTTTTTCGAGGGGTGGGGGGCACACAGGGGCGCACATAAAATGCAAACAGGAGACGTGCCTGTGCACAGTTCTTGTGCGTCCCTGTCTCCTAAAAATAATAAACATGCGATGCCTTCCTATGTCGTGTGTGACCGACAGGCCCGCCTTCGTAACCAGCCCGAAGAGCGTCGAGGTACTCTTCTGTGCCTTCATCAGGTGTGAGTTGCCGTTTTAATTACCCTTTAATTGCCCGTACACGCGGCTAACCAAGAATGTACAATGCAGTTTTGGAAGTGGACAGCTTTAAATGTGTCGTAAAAGTGAAGTCAGAGGCAGCAAGCAGGACAGGATCAACACAATTAACGACACAATAAGGACAGGATCGACACAAATTTGTCTCTAGCAGCTTCGCTTATCTTTTGTGACGCTTCTGTCCTTTCTTTTCTCTCTCACTCAATTTGCAATGCATACGTGGACAAAATACCTCCAGAAAAGATGAGACACGGAGCACTGACGGAGCTGCAGGCGCACGAATCCACACGCGGCTGCGCCGCACCTTTACTTTAGTGGCGTTGCCTGCCGGCCAAGGTTGGAAGGCATAGCCCACCCTGCCACCTGCACCCATTGGGAGGGAGCCCCCTCCGCTCAGCACACTAGCCAGTATATTCTAGGCACTATAGTGACTACTTGGGCCAGGCAAATGCTCCGTTTGTAATAATGCGGTGTCTGTTCACTGGAAAGTTCCTCTTGGCTGCTTCCTAGATGATTGACGACTTGTAGGTGAGCAGCGAGCAAACTTAGATCTTGTTGACGGCCCATGAGGCGGGGGCCACGGTTGTGCCAGTGACGTGATGGTGCACCAGCTGACGTTGCAATCCTTCAGGAATTGGGCTCCAATGTGGAAGACATTCAGCACCTAAATATAACGTCAGCGCCTGGCTACTAAAGAACCAGTTGCAGCTTTCGAGAGCCCGGCCATACGCTTAAATTGGTGAGAAATGATTTCGCAGACCATAATTATTTTGTTAATCAGGATGGCAAGGTAGCATCATGAACACACATATAATCACTTCACATAGTGTAAGAAAAGGAAGGTGCGCGCGTAACAAGCAAGTTGCGACGACTTCATATCGAGTGGCAGACAGTCAATGAGTTTGCTTGGCTGCCCAGGTGATGAGCCTGCCCGTGGAAACAGCAATCGACAAATGCTGAGCAATGCACTTCAAAGGATTTGAAAATTCTGAGCCCACCAAGGCAGTAGTTTTATTACTTATAAATAATCTGTTTGATGTACTGCATGCATCACATGGAATCGACAATACTTAGTGAACACAACATAATGACGTAAAAGACGTGATTCATACTGCAATACACTACGTTTCTCTTTTAAAAGATCATGCAAATAGTGGAAATATAATAGAAACTGGCAAAAACGTGGGCTTCCTGAGGTTCATGATATGCACGAACAGTATTCTATCCCTGTATAATTTCCTTGTACTTTCCGCGCCTGACAAAGGGTTATCCGAGTGTGCGCCTCTGTTATGTTCGCAAACAGACAACGCAGATTTTACAAAAGCCAAGTGCGGCAGCTATTCGCAGCACAGATTCAATTTAAAGGCCAACAGAATATAACAGCAGTGACGGCGCACTTACGACTGTCCATTTACGCACTCACGGAGATTTGTACACATAAGCGCGTAAGAACGCCCTAAACGTATTTCTTGTTCCCCTTGGTAATCTAGAAAAGCTGCGTGCCGGTTCACGCTCGCTTATGCGTTTAGCTGAGGTGTGCTACCCGCACATGCCATTGACTATTGTCGAACA
The DNA here is from genome assembly GCA_013339685.2 of Hyalomma asiaticum. NCBI lineage: Eukaryota > Metazoa > Arthropoda > Arachnida > Ixodida > Ixodidae > Hyalomma > Hyalomma asiaticum. The sequence continues at coordinate 121,080 of JABSTT010001981.1, forward strand.
CGTAAACGATTTTGCCTGACGTAACGTTGCGTAGGTTACAGCAGGAGATCTCGATGGTACCACGCCGGTGACCTACTCATTAAGAAAGCAGTCATGCCCTTCACAAATCACCAGAAATCGAAAACAGTTTTGGCTCGGTTGGCGGCGCACGGCGACGAGAGAAAGGCAGCGAAGGTGTACCAGAGGTGGAATTGCGGAGGACGTCCTAGTCCGTCCACAATAATTCGAAACTACGAAGTCCTCTGCGAGACCGGTTTCTTCAGGAGAAGGCGACGCAGGACTGGGACAGTCGTTGAAAAATCTGAAACAGATGTTCTGGCACTCTTTGCTGCCAACCCTCATGGCAGTGTCAGTGAGGCCAGTGCGGACGCTGGGACATCAAAGTAATCAGTGTGAAGGATTTTAGAGAAAATCCAGATGCCACCACATCAAGTGCATGTCAATCGAAAACTTGAAGATTTTCAAGAGACTCGAATATGCCAACTGGATTTTTCACGAAATATGAAGAGCCAGACTTTCTCGCTTTTGGACAGATGAGGCTAATTTCTCCAGAAACGCACAAGTGAACCTTCAAAACGCCCACTACTGCAGCGATAAATGTCTCCAATGGCTGGCACAGACAATTAACTAAAATGTATGGTAATCAGATCCAACCTTTTCGAGAAGACGATGACGGGTCAACGCTACGTCGACGACATCCTCAGAGGCCCTGTGAGCGACGTGTGTTTCGACGTTGTAATAGCGCACCTCCGACAGATTGCAGCACGATGGTGCTCCGGCTCACAGTAGCCGCCGGTCTCGAGAGTGACTCGACAAGGTTTTTCTGGGCAGTGGATTGGCCGGCACGGAGCTGTACCCTGGCCTGAAACGTCGCCGGACATGACACCGGTGGACACTTGTGGGGTTACGTGAAAGATCGTCTGTATAACAGCGGAACTATCATGCCGGACGCCCTAAAGGCCGGTCGCTCAGCGAACAGATTACAACGCCCGTGCGAACGCCCACTCACAAGCGCGTCAACGGCTTCGCTTGGATTTTAACGGCGGCTGCGAAATGGTGCGTCACTGCAGAAAGATGACGGTCCCCTTGGGCGCTGCGTCCCCCTCAGTGTCGCCGCTGAAAGAGGGAGCGGAGTCAATGGAGGTTCGCGATGCGTTTGAACACTTGACATAAAGAATTCCAGCGTCACTTTTGCCTATCGAAGAGAACAGCTCTTTGGCTGTGCGCCGAACTCGACCCCGAAATGGGAAGCCAAAGAAAGAGCCAGTGGAATTTCGATGGAGCGTAAAGTGCTGTTTGCGCTGAGGATTTTTGGTACGGGAAGAGTCCGATGCGCCGTCGGCCGTGAGGAGTTTATCGGCATTTCGCAGCCCGTCAGCGACGTAACACACGAAGTGGCAAACGCCATAACCATTGTTGACGGACACAAACATGAGTGGACTTTCCGCAAACCACAGCTTTGAAAGCCAGGGTAAAGGCAGCGTTTGCGCGGTTCAGCCGAATCTTCCGTGTTCTGGGTTGCGTCCGTGGGACACTCATCGGAATTCACAAACCCCATATTTGGGTCTTGGTGACACTCGCGGAAGGGCTTCTATGCCATCAAGACAATGATCGCGTATTGTTTTCTATGCGTAGTGAACGTCTCAATGGGTGTCGAACTGCCGTAGGGAAGAGTAATACGTGTTTTCTAATCACAACCGCATTTTTTTTGCGTGCATGCTTTGGAATTGATGCTGTAAACACTGAAGCTGAGACAGCTTCAGAACACCTCAAATTACAATTTCAGTGGGGCTGGAGGCGCTCTAACACGTCTCTGACACTCATCGTGTTGGATATGGATGGATTGAGCACACCGCGTCTTCAATGTGCCGTGCTAACAGTGCGGACATGTCATCAGCCGTGACATGTCTGCATGGTTAATCAGTTCACATGTTGCATTATGGGCTTTATGTACACACTCCTGTCTCTATTGGTCACCTCAGGTGAAGAAACTAAGAGCAAGAATAGCTGCAGCATCTCAAGTATTCAAGTTCATGGCGGGAACAAGATGGGGCTGCAACTGCCGCTCAATGGTTCTGCTTGAAAAAGCCTACGTTGAAGGCACATTGCGCTATTGCCAACCGCTACTCCACAAATTATCACAAGCGAATAAGAAGTCCCTGGAAGCTGCGCGAAACAACTGCCTGAGAATCTGTTTGGGCCTCCCGCAAGGGTCATCAGCCCCTGGAACAGTAGCGGAAACGGGCTGTCTCTCGTTAGAGGTCCTTGCCACGCAAGAAACCATGCGGACGCATCTTCGACATGCCCAGCAAGGGAAAAAACACCTTTTGTATCGCGCCCACATAACCTACAGTAAGTCTGGCTTTGGTGAAGCTGTGCAAATGCTGAAACTCCCTTCTATTAACCAGCCACAGCGCCTACTGCCTACCACCTCTCCTCCCTGGACACTTTCGCCACTAAATATTATCCGGTTTGTACCTGGCATAAACGAAGCAAAGAGGCGTCTGCCACAGGTCGCGCTGTTGCAAGCCACTCTCCTCTACTTAGCCGAGAAATATCCCCATCACACGCATATTTACACTGATGCTTCAACGACTCGAGAGGCTTCTTCCTGTGGCCTTTATGTGCCTTCAACAGGAGAAATGCGTTCCTATCGGCTGCAGCGGAAAACATCTTCCATGACAGCGGAACTTCACGACATTAAGGAAGCTATCCAGTATATCGTGCGCCAAAAGCCCGGCCGATGGGCAATTTTTACCGACTCCAAAGAAGCGCTGCAAACATTGTACAACCACCTGAAGAAAACTAATCATCAACCCGTTTCTGCCGACATTGCCTATTTACATCACCTGGCTTTTACCGCTGGACACTGCATTACATTTCAGTGGATACCAGCTCACTGCGGCATTCTGCCCAACGAAAAAGCCGAACGAAGCAGCACGTAACGGTCTGCGATATCAAAACTATAAGCGAATCTATTTCACCAAATCTGATGCTTCCCAAATGGCTAAACGATTCGCCTACGAAGAAAGAAAGCGGCTATGGAAGTTACGACACATCATCACCCTTTCTTATACTCAGTCGACCCAGATCTCAAATCAAAACTACACTCCAACATCCCTCGGCATCTGGAAACATTGTATCATCGACTACGGCTGAACATTGCATATTCCAACGAATTACGGTACCGCTTCCATCAGGAGACAAGCCCACACTGCAGCAACTGTGGCTCTACTGAAACCGTAGAGCATATTTTGTTTGAGTGCCGAGCGTACACTGATGAGCGTGCGCTCTATGAACATTGCATGCGATCACTTACGCAGCTCCCTTTATCACCTCAGTGTGTTTTAGGCCCCTTAGCTTGCCCCACACAACAGAGACGTGCGATGGACTTTTTATTTACATATTTAAACAGTATAGGTCAACTCGATAGACTTTAACTTTATCTCCGTCGTCACCATCACTCACCCATCATGCAACACATCCTATCACATCACTGCGGGTTCGTGCAAACGTGAAATATCATTGGACGCAATTAGGCATCACAGTCAGACACAAAGCCCAATTTTTTTTCTCTTTTCTTTTTCACTATATCTTGTACTTTTTTCTACTCGTCGGTCTCTCCCCAAACTCCCTCCCCACGCAGAGTAGCATGTCAGCGATATTTCAACGCCGGCTAAACTCTCTGCTGTTCAATAAAGAGCTCTCTCTCCTGTCGGCAGTCTGTCGTCTGTCATGTGAGGGGCGTTGACCCGGCACTTGACAAGGCACTTACGTGAAGACCGGCGGATCGCATTAGGCGAGCGGCCCGTGTACTATGTAGTCAGTGCAGGTTTGCGAACGATTACGGAGTCCTCCTCTACGTCGTCTCGTAATCGCTTCGTGTTTTTTTTTTATATTTTGGGGGAGGGGGGGAGGCACGGTTTCGAACCGAAAGAAGAAGCTCAATGTGTGAAGAGTTCTTGAACATGCTCAAGACATATAGAGGAAATGTGATTAAAGCACGGGCGTGCCAAAAAGGCCGGGCCCTTTTGAAGCTATACACAGTAAATTGGGTTTTTCACAATGTAGTGTGGGCAAGCAGGCATTCAGTCTTTCCCTAAGAGAGACTTTGAAATGTGTTTGTGGCAGCGATGCAATAATGACGCAGTATGCACACACGCATTTAAAGATTGAAAGTGCTTCGAGACTTTTTTCTCCTAGACTTTCGGGCTACTTTCCAATTCGCAGACCTGCGACGCAAAACTCTGGACATTTCAATGTCAATCCGTCCTTTCCGGGCTCTTAGCATGATTGTATGGTGTGGCATAGAGACCCTCTCCGTCGACAGCTAGAAGCAGAACTGCGGCCTGGATCTGCTCGGTAAGTGCGGCAAACCTGTTCTGCAGTAAGGGATGCGTCACTAAGCTGTCATCGTGCCCCTTGTGCAGGTGATTGACTATCCTTTACAATCGTGACCGTACGCCCGAAAGCTGCTAATGCAAGGAACACACTGCCATGCGCAGTGTTGTGGAGAGGTTCTGCTGCCTGCAGCATTACCGGAACCTGCTATACAACCCCGATCAAGCATCCACTATCATTGCTGCTTCAGCAGCCCTTGATAACACTGCACTGAGGGCACGTGAGCCAGCCTTTGCAGAGGACGACGAGGGTGGCGAGCTGCCACATTCCCAACAGGCTGCATATATTGACCGGCCACCGCCACCAAGTGGGCACCAGCACAGCAGGACGTCTCCGTGCGTGGCAAGCAGCAGTGCAATCGCGTGGTCAACTTCGTTTGAGTATTACGGGCTGTGCATGTGGTATACTGTACTCTCGACGGGACGAGGAAAACAACGCAGGAGTACTGCTCTGGGGGCCTTAACGACCGGATGTGATGTGTTGGAAGATCGGACCGGTTTGCGGTTCGTGAGCAATGCGCCGGTGAAAATGTAAGCAAGAGGCAACTGGACAAGCCAAAATCCTTTCTTGATCATTGTGCCGACAGTGCTTATGTTAAGAGCATATGCACTCAATTACGAGCTAGATCGGGATACTAAGCAGTGTCCGCAGCGTCTTTAGCGGTCTTGGCGCTGTCCCTCCTGAAGGCTTCCGTTGAGGGCTTCTCTGCGCCGGACATCTCCTTGCCTCGTCGAGCTTCACCCCTGGAAATGTGCTGGTCGAGCTTCATTGCTCCCAGCCACTTTCGTGCCATCATCCCAGATTGACTGCGATATCTGACCTCATCTGGCAAACGAAGCCTACGAGTGTCCCGCAACCGGAGGGCGGATATATAAGCGGCAGTTCTCAGCCGGGTGTCCGGGCATGACATCGTCTTCACTATGTTTTCGCACGCGTTCTACGCGCAGGTCAGTTACAACCTGCTAACTGTTATCGTAGTTCTTTCTAATCGTTGTATGGTCGCCGTGTCGTGCCCCACAAATTTCATGTGTTGCGAAGGTGGCGTGTAGGATTGAATTCTTCTGTTGCTTGATCTAGTGGTCTGTTAATGCTCGCTCGACATATCCAGAGTTATCCTGGCCCAAGGACCAATGCTGCGCCTTCAGGTTCCGACAGGTGCGAAATTGCTAAAATTTTTTAAGTCGTTAAAGGTTTGGAATCGAATCAGGCGAAGTTTCTTCACGAAATACAATCGTTAAAGAACAGCAAAACGTACTGACCACATCAGAGCAAGCGCTTGTGAGCAGGGTGAATCTTCTGGAAAGCGATATGGATGCTCTCAAACAGATCGACATGCACAATGCATCCGCTCCAGGCGCTCTTGACGCCCTACGCCATGATGATGTGAAGCTTAGCGCGTCGCTTGATAACGAGTAACAGATCCAAAAAAAAAAAAACAATCCCTTATTTTTGGCTTAGATGATTCCACTGACCAGACATGGTCGGAGTCGGAGGGGAAGGTGCTGTCATTCTGCCAAACGCAACTGGGTGACCAGATTTCTCCGGAAAGTATAGAGAGCGCTCACCGACTTTGTAGGTTTCAGGAAGAAAAAACTGACCTGTGATTATTAGGTTTCTTAACCTTAAGGATAAGGACCATATCCTATCATCTACTATTAAGTTTAAGGGTACTAGCTTTGCGATTCGTGAGAATTTGAGCCCTGACGTCAGGCCTCCACGACCTAAACTGGTAAATCATGCAAAAACACTGAATCTTTCAAACTTCGATACCATAACCTACTCGTGGATAAAAAGTGCTACGTATATGATGACACTCAGGATAATGTGAGTGAAATGAAAAAGCAGCAAAAGGGGTGCTTGAGCAATCTACCCTCAAAGGAATCGGCAAACTAAAACACACCAGCAAGAGCATTAAAACAGGGCCATACTTGCGGCGCCATCGGGAACCGTATGGACGTCTGCCCAACTCCTGCAAAGAAGGTCTGCGTCAGCTGCGGGGAGCATAACCCAGCACAGGACCATCAGTGCACACCGAAATGTGGACTTTGCGGAGGTCCGCACCCCTCTGGGGACCGTTCCTGCCGACAGAGATATCAAGTACCCTACGTGGTCCGCCAACGGAGAAGACGACGGAGGCGCGCCAAGAAGAATGTTCCAGCCGGGGAATCCACTCCCGCTGTACATGGCGGCAGCGCCCTGCGCGGGCGCTCCCGATCACGTGGGAGATCGAGATCCAGGGGGCGCTCTCGCTCCCGCGTGCGAATCCAGGAGCAGCAGGCCACCTGGGCGGAGAAAGCCGACCCAAGACGGCAGCAGCCACCCGCGCAGCAGCCACCATCACAGCCAAGCCAAGCGCAGCCGGCTCAACAGTTGCAGGTAAAGCGCAGTGCACAGCTAGAACATGGTAGCGATCCGTGCATCGACATGTTAGTCGAAACGTTAAAGCAGCTTCAAGCCACTCTAGTACATATTCAAATGGAAGTGAAGGCCCAGCAGAGTGCCTACGGACCTGAGTCACCGTTTATGAGGCAGCTAGTTGCGAGGTTAGAAACGCTCGAAAAGGGGCGGGCGGAGCCGGCGCGCAAGCGCCCGACCCCGTCTTCCACTAACTCGGATGCGTCCACTCCCAAGCAGGCGCCCACAGATGTCGCCACAAAGCCAGGTACTAGCCATGGCTTCTCACCTTAGTGAGTTAGTAATCTGGCAGTGGAACGTGGCTGGAGACTAACGCGCATCACTCGGCTTGGGGATACGTGAAAGACACAGTAAAAGGCAGAAAGTTATTACATGCAGCTGAAGAGAGCTCGCTAGAGCTCATCACTGACCCTACCTACCCAACGCGGCTAGGCAACTCTGTGACTAGAGACACAACGCCGGATTTGGCTTTCGTGCGCAACGTCACAGGACCGAAATGGTGCAATACGCAGGAAAATTTCGCAAGCGACCATTTTATTATCACCATTGGATTTAGGGTGGCCGCAGCACCACCTCGAGAGTTTACCTTTACGGACTGGGACCTTTTTCGGAGGATCAGAAAGGAGGATACCTCAGAGTACGGGTCGCTAGAGGATCTGATGGTCCGACTTAAGGCAGATGCTGAAAAAGCCACAAAAACTGTTCAAACCGACTTGGACGCACCGAAGATGGACTCGCGCCTCGCTCACTTGCTGGAGGCCAAAAAGGCCCTTCAAGAGCACTGCCAGAGCCAGAAACTAAACAGACGACTGCGAAAGCCTATTGCGGAGCTGAGTCGAGAGATAGAGCAGTACTGTCAAGAGCTGTCGACACAGCAATGGGACGAGGTATGTGCGAAGGTAGACGTGCAGATGAGACTGGGGGCCAAGTGGGGCCTTCTCAAGACCCTGCTTGACGACTCCCAGTCTAGGGGCAATGCTCGCCTGGCCGTCGACCGTCTAGTACAGGCTAAAGGGAATGCGGGGGTCTCGCCTGTGGCTCTCCTTGGAGAGCTCGCGGAGAAGTACCTCCCGCTCGGGCCATCCTGCGATGCGGATTACCCCTACTACGAGGGGGCGCGATCAGAGAATCTCGATTCCCCGTTCACCAACGTTAAGGTGTACGAAGCCCTTCACAACCTTAACTCACGCTCGTCCCCGGAAGCCGACGGGGTCACGAATAAGCTACTCAGGAACCTGGACGACAAAGCCGTTAGTCTTCTGACCGATGCCATTAACATGCACTGGGAGGCAGGGATGGTTCCTGACGCATGGAAGAAGGCCTCCGTAGTACTTATCCCCAAGCAGGGCAAGCCACCTGACATTGGTAATTTGCGCCCGATCTCGCTCACGTCTAGCGTGGGTAAGGTCATGGAGCACGTTATTAAGAATCGCTTGTTGAGACATATCGAGGCGGAAGAGAGCTTTCCGTTCAACATGATTGGATTCAGACCAGGTCTAGGTACCCAGGACGCCATGCTGCTGGTCAAACGAGAGATATTAGACAGGAAGACGAGAGACGTGCGAGGCATTCTAGCACTACATTTAACTAAAGCATTCGACACTGTTCTGCACAAGCATGTCCTAAAGGAAATCTCAGTTATGAGCCTAGGCGCTCAATTTCACTCCTACGTGAGGGCTTTTCTCAGGAACCGGAGCGCCACTATCCGCATAGGACAGGATAAATCCGGACAGTTCAGCCTGGGGGCGAGAGGCACCCCTCAGGGGTCGGTCATCTCCCCCATGCTCTTTAACATCGCGGTGCGGCCGCTCGCGGAACGTCTCTAAAAGTTAGAGAACATCAACTACACGCTTTACGCGGACATCACGATCTGGTGTCCCGGCGGATCGGATGCCGAGGTCGAGGCAGCCCTTCAGGGAGCTTTAGATGCCACGGAGGACTTCCTCCAAGACACGGGCATGGCCCTGTCACCTTCCAAATCCGAACTGCTACTATATCGGCCACCAAGGATCGGAGGACGTCCCCCTCCTCCTCTGGAGCAGGTGAACATTTCTCTAACGACCAGAGAAGGGCAGGCTATTCCCCGGGTCTCACACATACGAATCCTCGGACTGCTTCTGCAGGCAAACGGCAAAAACAATCTCACCATCGCGCGAATCTCGTCGAAGATGGAGAGCATGCTAAGGCTCATCCTCCGCGTTTCTAACCGGAGAGGAGGGCTGAGTGAGGCGAACTTGCTTCGCCTCTCTCATGCCTTCCTAATGAGCCACATTATTTACATCGCCTCGAATCTAGATTGGACAAAGTCGGAGGAAGAACGCCTTAATGCGCTCATGCGAAAAGGCATCAAAAGAGTACTCGGAATTCCAATGAATGCAGAGACAACCAGGCTCATGAGCCTTCGCATGCACAACACCTTGGACGAGGTGATAGAGGCCCAGCGCATCGCGCAGGTGGCGAGGCTCACCACAACGAGGCCAGGCACTAGAATACTTAACGTCGACGGGATCTGGATTGATTGGTTTACTCCCCGAGCATATCTTCCTCAAACATGAGGTCAAGGAGACATACGAAGTAGACGCTTTTCAACGCAATGTCCACCCCCAATTTAACGAGGGGCGACAGAAGCCCGTGCCAAGGCTCTCCTTGACTGCGCATGTCAGAATCCAGGGCAAGTAGCTTTTGTCGACGCGGCCCAATACGGCCGTACCAGCGATTAAGTCGCCGTGGTAGTGGATTACAAAGGGGGCGTGTTGAACGCGATCTCCCTTAAGAAATCGTCGGCCGAAGAGGCCGAACAGGCAGCTGGAGCTCTAGCAATGTTAGACCCTTCCCGCCCGCAAATATTTTCATACTCCCAGCTAGCAGTTAAGGCTTTCGCCTCTGGTACTCTGGCCGGCCGCCCGGCATCAATTCTCTCCACTCGCAAGGAAGGCTTCCATACTATTACTTGGTTCCCCGCCCACATGGGCCAAGGCCTGCACCCGCATATCTCCAATGTCAATGAACTAGCCCATGACCGTGCGCGAGGACTCACTTGCCGTGCCGGTCCTGGCAGTTTAGACGGAGGTTGCGTTGGGAGCATTAAAGTTCCTTTGGTCACATTCAATCAGGTCACGACTCAATATCAGTTGTCGCCGAGGGCTTACCCTCTTCCTCATCCTAAGTTAAACAGGCCTTACTCCGTGGCCTTTCGTATGTTGTAGACGGGGTCATTTCCCTCGCGCAGCAAATTTGCTCATTTTGCGGAAGGAATTGATCCGCGATGCCCCGCTTGCGGCAATGACAATAGCACACTAGAATCACGGCGATGACAATAGCACACTAGATCACAAGCTATGGCAGTGCACTGCGCTTACCGACGCACAGCTCTCCTCTCAGGCGCAGTGGGAGGAATCGCTTAGAAGCGGCGATCTTTTCACGCAGAAACGGGCAGTCCAGGAGGCGTGTGCCCGGGCGGCAGGCCACGGCTTGCCCGTCCCGGTACTCGTGCGGCCCGCAACATAGATAGGGGCGCCCCTTCGGGGTTCCCCCACCGAACGTTCTCCAGGAGTCCAAGTTTTAAACAACAAAGCACGGGCGTGCCAAAAAGGCCGGGACCTTTTGAAGCTATACACAGTAAATTGGGTTTTTCACAATGTAGTGTGGGCAAGCAGGCATTCAGTCTTTCCCTAAGACAGACTTTGTTGAAATGCGTTTGTGGCAGCGATGCAATAATGACGCGGTATGCACACACGCATTTAAAGATTGAAAGTGCTTTGAGACTTTTTTCCCCTAGAGTTTCGGACTACTTTCCAATTCGCAGATTTACGACGCAGAACTCTGGACACTTCGATGTCAATCCGTCCTTTCCGGGCTCTTAGCATGATTGTATGGTGTGGCATAGAGACCCTCTCCGTCGACAGCTAGAAGCAGAACTGCGGCCTGGATCTGCTCGGTAAGTGCGGCAAACCTGTTCTGCAGTGAGGGATGCGTCACTAAGCTGTCATCGTGCCCTTGTGCAGGTGACTGACTATCCTTTACAATCGTGACCGTACGCCCGAAAGCCGCTAATGCAAGGAACACACTGCCATGCGCAGTGTCGTGGAGAGGTCGAGAGGTTCTGCTGCCTGCAGCATTACCGGAACCTGCTATACAACTCCAATCAATCATCCACTATCATTGCTGCTTGAGCAGCCCTTGATAACACTGCACTGAGAGCACGTGAGCCAGCCTTTGCAGAGGACGACGAGGATGGGGAGCTGCCACATTCCCAACAGGCTTCATATATTCACCGGCCACCGCCACCAAGTGGGCACCAGCACAGCAGGACGTCTTCGTGCGTGGCAAGCAGCAGTGCAATCGCGTGGTCAACTTCGTTTGAGTATTACGGACTGTGCATGTGGTATACTGTACTCTCGTCGGGACGAGGAACTGCTCTGGGGGCCCTAACGACCGGATGTGGTGTCCTGGAAGATCGGACCGGTTTGGGGTTCGTGGGCAACGCGCCGGTGAAAATGTAAACAAGAGGCAACTGGACAAGCCAAAATTCTTTCTTGATCATTGTGCCGACAGCGCTTATGTTAAGAGCATATGCACTCAATTACGAGCTAGATCGGGATACTAAGCAGTGTCCGCAGCGGCTTTAGCGGTCTTGGCACTGTCCCTCCTGAAGGCTTTTCCTTTGAGGGCTTCTCTGCGCCGGGCATCTCCTTGCCTCTGGTGCGGCCTCTGGAAATGTGCTGGTCGAGCTTCATTGCTACCAGCCACCAGCCTAGGAGTGTACCGCAACCGGAGGGGCGAATATAAAAGCGGCAGTTCTCAGCTGGGTGTCCGGGGCATGACATCGCCGGGGCATACGCTTTGTTCTCGCACGCATTCTACGCACAGGTTAGTTACAACCTGCTAACTGTTATCGTAGTTCTAATCGTTGTAGGGTAGCGGTGTCGTGCCCCACAAATTTCATGTGTTTTGCGAAGGTGTCTTGTAGGGTTGAATTCTGCTGTTGCTTGATCTAGTGGTGTGTTAATGCTCTCTGGACATATCCAGAGTTAGCCTGGCCAAGGACCAATGCAGCGCCTTCAGGTTCCGACAGTGCTGAAGTTGCTAAAATTTTTGAAGTTGTTAAAGGTTTGGAATCGAATCAGGCGAGGTTTCTTCACGAAATACAAGTCGTTAAGGAACAGGAAAACGTGTTGACCACGTCAGAGCATGCGCTTGTGAGCAGGGTGAATGTTCTGGAAAGCGATATGGATCCTCTCAAACAGATCGACATGCACAATGCATCTTCCGCTCCAGGCACTCTTGACGCCCTTCGCCATGATGTGAAGCTTAGCGCGTCGCTTATAACGAGAGTAAAAGATCCAGAAAAAACAATCCCTTATTTTTGGCTTAGATGATTCCACCGACCAGACATGGTCCGAGTCGGAGGGGAAGGTGCTGTCTTTCTGCCAAACGCAACTGGGTGACCAGATTGCTCCGGAAAGTATAGAGTGCGCTCGCCGACTTTGTAGGTTTCAGGAAGGAAAAAACTGACCTGTCATTATTAGGTTTCTTAACCTCAAGGATAAGGACCGTATACTATCAAGTGCTATTAAGTTTAAGGATACTAGCTTTGCGACTCGTGAGAATTTCATCCCTGACCTCAGGCTTCCACGACCTAAACTGGTAGAACACTGAATCTTTCTTTCAAACTTCGATACGATAGCCTACTCGTGGATAATAAGTGCTACGTATATGATGGCACTCAGGATAATGTGGGTGAAATAAAAAAGTAGCAAAAGGGGGTGCCTGAGCAATCTACCCTCAAATGGAGTCGGCAAAATAAAACACACCAAGAGCATTAAAACCCTCATAGCTAGAACTGCGAGAAGTAATGATGGGATTAGACACGATACGTCTTGTACAGGAATTCGTTCTCAGCCGAATCGCCTTCACTCTTCCCTTTCGAGCTACACGCAAGGCTCAAACAGATCGACACTCTCATAAGAATCGTGTACGAAGCTGCGTTGCGGCTTCTAAACAGTTCTTGCACAGGAAAACTCATGACACTGGGCATACACAATAGATATGAAGTGGCAGCCGCTACACCAATCGCACAGAGAACGACTAACCACCACAGACAAATGAAGAATACTCCTGCAAAAGCTGGCATACCCTCTCACCCCTCAATACTGTGGCGACGAAACGGCTATTGTACCGACGCAAATACGGGACCATTCTTTGCGGAACCTGTTCAGAAAATATGTACCCGATCTACAATCAAAAGCTCCGTCAAGCGCGAGCGCAAAACCTCCTTCAAAGAACTAAAGATCTTGAGACCTACCTACTTTACCGACACCAGTCTTTATCCCGCACCATCACAGGGCTCCAGAAAGCAGGCATATGCGACGGCAGTCACCAACCAAAACAAGGTCGCGGCCTACGCGTCTATACGCACCAGATGAAGCGCAAGTACAGAGGCAGCAGCCATTACCTTGGCAATCAAAGCAGCAGAAAGAAGGGGACGCCCTCCATATATTCTGAGAGACTCACAAGCTGCCTGTCGCTTATACCTTAGAGGCACACTTCCCAGATGTGTCACCGATATTTTGGGGACCACGTTGACGGAGGTGCATGACGTTGCATGGTGCCCGGGGTATGCGGGCCTGAAGGGAAACGAGGAGGCGAACTGCGTAGCTCCCGGACTTGCTGACCGAGCCGCAGGATCTTGTTGAGGCCACCATGGAGAACAAAACACCACGAGGAGCCAGATACTGGAAGACCAACGACCGAGAACACGGAAGTGTGCCCCTCCGCATCCGAGCTTAAGTCAACAGGCCAGGAATAGGTGCCGCCTTCAGACGAACGCACACCCCTAGATATCAAGGCTACACTCTCCACAGGCGTACACGACAGCGATATGCCCGTGGTGCAGTGACGACACAGCCACACTTACACACACTACTCATCAACGTACAGAGCGGCCAGCCCTTGCCATATCTAGGCTGGTGCGCTCACGACAAGAGCTTATAACGTGATCTTGGGAGGCACGGCTTTCGTAGCTGGCACTTTATCTAGACGAAGCCCGGTGAGCCGCAGTGACCAGTGGGGCAATGCAAGATGGCTACACCCGAGGTTAACCACGAGTGCTGACGCAATAAAGCTTATTCTTCTGAACCACCTGTGGAGGGTTCGCCGCCGTCTGCCTCGACGTCGCCTGTCGCAGGACGTGTCATGCTGCAACCGTTGGCTGAGTTTTTCTTTTGTTGCATTTGCTACTAGCTACATTGGGCGTCCTGTGCTGATGTGGTGTGACGTTGCTGTATGCTCATTACACACTGAGAATATCACCTGACATTTACAATCAAAATCAAACCAAGCAATGTAATGTTTCATCTGTGCAGGATGTTCAAAAGAGTGATCGCTGGTATTTCCTTATAGATTGCCTCATACAGTGCCTTATACATTGGCTATCTATCTCTACGAAATAGAGTTCTTACAACGAATAGGCGCTTGCCATTTAGGATAGTGGAGTATAGACGAAGAGACATGCAAGAATACTTCTATTTGAGATCAACTTTATTTCACACAAATGCAAAGTGTAATATTTATCTGAGTGCACCCCACATTGAAATGAAACACGTACAGGAATCACTACCAATATACATTATTCACGGTAGCACCATGATTACATAATGAACATCTTAGAAAGTACACTTACCTCACGTCATGGCACACTGAAGGGCACATTTGTCGCGCTGGTGAGAGGTACACTTTGTAACCAAAAAAAGAACATTAACGATACGCTACAAACACCAGAACGCATTGTGAAACACCAAACAAAACAACCATTTCGAACGCCTCGGCTAACTAGGACTGTGTTATGCTGTACGGTGATGTTCTTGAGTTTTCCAATTCTGTGAGTATTCCAGAAACAGTGCTAGATGACAACTCCAATTTGGGGGAGGAGGACATGGCCACCAAAGGCAGTGTAAACAGAAGAGCAAAGCGGCGGTGCCGCTCACGTAACCCAGTACATAGCTCGTACGTGCAGACACTTCTACAGGTTCTGATGATACGTGGGTTTTTAGTGGCACAAGGGCCAGACATCCCCAACGAGCGCCAGGTCAATGACAAATGTGACGATGGTCTTCAAATAGGAGGGTGTAGATGAGAGAATTGGGTGTAAAACGCTATAAAATGCGTATAGATACGCAATAAAAATATCGCGATGACTTGTGATTCTACGATGTGAATATGCATGCCGAAATACTGAGATTGTGCAGATAGAAAATAGTGAAGAAAATCAAGTGGCTGTAATTTCCTTGCAGTACGAATGCCTTGCCTATACCCTTGATTCCAATGGACAGTAGGCTCCTGCGAACTCAACTGCCGCAGCAGGGGCCTCTCGTGAGAAGCCGTGCTGCGTGTACATTGGAGCGATTATATACAATAATTAAAAGAGGATTGATTTGGTGTCGAAGAGACGTTCTTGTCCGAGGAACAATGCTGGGTGTAGTGGAATGTTGTGTTGGCAGGTTAAAGCAAATTGCGTCTGCCTCTGTGCTTCTCTATGACAGCATTCTACTAGGACATGTAGGTCAGTTAGCGTCTCACCACATTTTGTGCAGGCTGGAGGGTCGCCAATGTTTAACACGTGAGAGTGGGTGTCATGTGTGGCCGATTCTTAGGCGGGTAAAAATGGCATCAGTTCGCCTTGTTCCAGTTAATAGATGCCCAGTTTCTAATGAGCGGTTTGATTAGGTGGGGCTTGTTAGTTTCGTGTCCCACAAGCACTGTCCATGCCCTCTTATATTCTTGCGCACAGTGCTTTAGCCCTAGGGGAAATAGCTACGGACGACGTGCAGACACCTGTAATTATTGACGTAACTTTTTTTGCAGGCCTATTTCTTTCAATGTCCCAATGTCCAGGAACTCAACATAGGGTGAAATGCCCATCAGCATACACATTGCACAGGGTCGAGTAGAGTGTTTATAATTGGATTTTTGTGTTTGCAAGCTCCCTTAGAGCATTCACAAGGCTTGAAGGATCTGTGTAAATGATGGCCTTCTTTAAATTCGCATTTGTGATACAGATTACGGCAGAGAGTATCCCATGCACTTCCGCCGTAAAAATACTCGTCTCGGGACGCAATGCATTAGAATCCGAGGATGGCCAAACTGCTGCATATGAAGCGCCAACATCAGACTTCGATGCATCAGTGTAAACTCGGGACAAAAGTACTTGTGTTGAAGTTCCATAAGTGAATCTGAAGATGTGGAGCTGGCGCATGTTTTGTAATTTCGACAGAAGACAGGTCAAAATCTATAAGCTGCCACTACCACGGCAAGAGACCCATAAATGGGGCCATTGGACGTTCCAGGGGTGGGACGTGCATTTCTTCGGCCAGTTCTCTCACCCTAAGCCGGTTAAGGAAGCGGTCTGAGCTGAACAAGTCGTTTACAGTTAAATAATGGGGTGTTCTTGTTAGCACTTACTGTAAGGAAATACATGGAGGATGAGTAGGTCCTCTACAAGTGAAGTTACCATTACTTCGCTTCGACGTACAAGCTCCCTATGGGGCTTGTTCAGAATGCACCTGTACAGAGCCGAATAGCAAGATGGTGCACGGGGTCCAGCATCTTCAAAGCACTTGGTGCAGCAGCCTGGTAAACGACGGCACCATAGCCTAGGCGCGTGCGTACAAGGCTTCGGTGTAAGTTCATGAGGCATTTCCTATAACTGCCCCATGTTGTGCGGGACAATAGCTTTAGGATGTTCGTCGTTTTTATGCACATACGTTTAAGATACTTCATGTGAGGTAGAAGCGCTAGCTTAGTGTCTAGCATGGTGCCGAAGAATTTGTTTTCTCTTTCATACGCAAGTGCCCGCTACTAAGAATGTCGGGATCTAGGTGTGCGCCTCTCCTTCTAGAGAAAGGAATGCAGAAACATTTATTGAGGTTTAGTTTAAATACGTTCGCGTTTGCCCAGGACGACACCTTATACAGGCCAAACTGTACTTGCCGTTCACAGATCGCCAAGTTGCAAGATCTGAAGCCAAGCCTTTCCGAACATCATAAACGTACGCCGAATAAAATGTTTCGCGGGATGTATGGGCGCACTGAATTCATCTTTATGACAAAAAAGGTTACAGCTAACCACTCCACCACGCGGTAGTCCTGTTTCTTGAATAAAAGGCCTGGAGAAGGAGATATTTTCTCTGACTCTCACAGTGAGCATGTTGCCACGGGTTGCCATGCCCGACAGGTCCTGCAAGGTTCCGTAACGTCGTGAAGTATCATAAGCCTTTTCTATATCGAGGAACAAGGGAAGGAAAAATTGCTCGTGGGCAAAAGCGTCACGGATGTACGCCTCAACACGATTCAGATGGTCAGTCCTGGAACAGCCTTCCTTGAAGCCACTGTTGTTGGTCAGTAACTTGCTTGTTTTAAGAAAATATAACAGTTGGCGATGGACAATCTTTTGAAATAACTTGCACAGACAGCTAGTTAGTGCGATAGGGTGGTGAATCGTCGCACAATACGGGTATCTGCCTTGTTTGAGTGCAGTGATTACAATAGCCCTCCACGTTGTTGAAATGTATCCCTGTCGTCCAGATGATTATGTAAAGGGACAACAGCATCACACCGTCTGCGCATCTGGGTCCAGATTCTTCCATCATTACGCACATGATCCTGTCAGCTCCGGGGGACGACATCTGACAGCTGTTCGGGGCAGCTCTGAACTTGGCTATGCCGAATGGAGAGTTGTACCGTTCACTTCCAGTGCCATTGCGGTAGAATGCGTTTCTTTCGGCGATTTCCTTGTTTTGGAAAGTCGGCCGAGTAGTTTGACGAGCTGGAAACGCAATTAAAAATGTTCTCCAAGAGCATTTGTCTGGTCACCGAGACTGTTGCCTAGACCGCCAACGAAAAGCAAGGAAATTGAGCACCCATCGAATAATTTTTGAGAAGGTTCCACATTTTCGCTTTATGTGTATACGAGTTGATGCTCGAGATATATTTTACCCAACTGTCTTGTTTTTAGCAGTGCGTCGAGTACGCCTCCCTTGAGCTTCTGCTTTCTTAAAGGTCACGAGATTTTCAGCCGTTGGGTACTTGTTTTGTTTCTTCCGTGCAACCCGGCATTCTTCATTCCACCATGGCCCACGCCTTTTCTTTGGGACACCGTTTCCTACTAGGATGCATATTAGCGCGGCATTAACTATGAAAGCAGTCAAATGAACCATAGCATAGCCTATATTTAAACCTTCGAAAGCATTTTGGGGCATATGGATCAGTCGATATAACTTCTCCAAATCTGCAGACGCTATTTTGCACTGAGGGTTGTGTGGTATGTAATACTGTTCCAATGCTTTGATGCAGATTGGAAAGTGGTTGCTGCCTATAGGGATTTTTAATGACATTCCATTCCAAACAAGTTAGGAGATCTGCCAAAGAGATTGTCAGATCTATGGCAGAGTACATGTGTGTCGTGCTGTACAACGTTGGTTCTTTTTGTTCAAAAGGCATGCACTAGAGTTTAAGAGGTACTGCTGTTAGGCGACCCTTCGCATCGTACCGGGAGTCACCCGTGAGCGGGTTATGTGCACTCAGGTCGCCAGTCAGGATAAACGGACGCGGGAGCTGGTTAATTAACCCTTCAAAGTCTTATCTTCTGCAACCTACGACCAGGAGGAATACAAAAAGAGCGAGGCCTGCGCGGAACCGCAGGACAGTGGCACCGTAAGCTGGAGGACCGATGTTCGTACAGGCCATTTTAAACGCTCGGAGAAGCTAGTGCAACTAGAGGTGGTAGCTATCCGCTGCGCCATAACTAATCATTTCTCCAAGTAGGGAAGTACCCACTATGCCATAATTACTGCGGCATTGTAACGTGTAAATCTGCATAAGTGCACATCTTAGAGTTTCTTGGCGTCGTTTTCCCGAGAACGAACCGAACTATCGGCCCGGCGTCGACGGCGAGCTGCGGTTTGGACTTCTCTCTGCACAGCTGTCTGTTGTGCCCGACGTTGATGCTGCAGCCGCTCGCGTAGTTCTGCGATTCGCTTCTTCAGCAGCGGTCCGCACTTTTACGAGGAGGCGCCATCAGGTATATCGAAGAGCCAAGTCAAGTTGCTGTAGGGGCTGTGCACGTCGCCTGCCGCATGGCACGATACGACACGATAAAGGGCAGCGGTTCGTAATAATGATGATGGTAAAGCTGAAGAAGATTGTTTCATAATGATGATGTAGATGGTGCCTCTAATGGGTGCAGAGCTACGAAGCATGCACCCCCGTGTCCTTTGAAATTATTCCTCGAACTCATTATGCAATCCACTTTCCGCGACGTATAGTGGCGTTTTATTAGTCTGCCACGTAACATTACATTTGTTAATGCGATCCCTCGGCAGACGTTATACCTGTTTAGGTCTTTTAGCGATGATTTTTCAACCACAGCCGTAGCTCAGTGGTAGAATGCTCGACTGACACGCAGAGTGTCGGTTCGAATCCACGCAAAGGACGAGTTGGAATACTCCTTGGGCCGTTATTTTTTCTAAAATTTGCCTCGATAGCGGTTACGGACACCGGCGGCGGCGGACAACTACGGCGCAAAAACGGCCCCTGTTGTGATCTCATAACAGCTTACGCTGTAACAGAACATGAAGCCGCGAACTTATTAAGCATGATGGCACGGACGGCAACTGCCTCGAGGGTAGTGTTAAGCTGCAGCTGCTAGCTTGCTACAGATATTTTGTTATGACAGCGGCTCCACCTGATAGGCCACGGCCGTGAGCACGATCAATTTTTTGACGTTGTAGCGCCGCGAAACGGCGCTTCCGTGAGGTTTGCCAAGAGCGCATGCGCGAGGAACCAGGTGACTTTTCCTCGTCAGGTTCGAAGTCAATAAAAGTTCAGTTGTTTGGGACGCGTGTTGCTTACTCGCTCAGCTCAGCCTAGCAGCGCGTTCCAACACTGGTGATCCGCAATTGTGGTGCAGCCATCGGGGTTGAGCATCACCGTCGCTATGACGTCGACGACGGACTGCACGACTATGAGGTCCTCAAAGGACGCTACACCCAGTTTGTTCAGTCGACGGTAAGCTGGCCCCCTTTGGATCGTGGACTCCGCACTCTGGGTTATTCATGTAGAAGCGCACTTCGCAGCACGACCCATCACACTAGACCTTACCAAATACCACTAGGTCGTAGGCAGTCTCCCGCCGCCCATAGCCTGGGAAATACGGGATCTTTTACTCAACCCACCTGTTGAAAAAGCATATATGCAACACTAAAGGAAACTCATCCGCCGTGTCACGCACCCCCCCCCCCCCTCCACCCCCGAATCACAGCGACTACAGCAATTGCTTCGCGACACGGACTTCGGGGACAGTACTCCCAGTCAGCTGTTGCGCAGCGAAACACAAACACTCTATACGGAGCATTATTCCGAGAACTCTTTGCAAAAGCTGCCGGCCAGTGTCCGCTTGGTTGTCGCTGCGTCCGAGCAGAAAGACCTACCTGCGGTCGGCTCATGGCGATCACCAGGCCCACATCACTGGCTTGCCGTGCGAGCACAATAGGCTCAGGACGAACTTCAGCAAATGCGCGAAGATATTGACGCGAGGTAGATTGGAATGCAGTGCCAAAGGTCCCTTTAAGTGAGAACGAAGAAGTTCTTGGACACGCAGGTGCTATCGGACGGTCAGCCATTGCTGCAGACAGAGGCTTGCTGCGAAGCTCGCTCTTGCGAACGCTTTTTCCTGGCTGTAGCTTCGACACCTGCCGATTTCTTGCTTGTGGCCAGATCTTGCCTGTGCTAGCTCCGCGACATCTTTCTGGTGAAGGTGCGGGGTAGGCGTTGGATGTTAGAATCTCTGCAGCGTACCCCAGAACCGAGCCCGGCAAGTAGTTCGACCGTGCTCACCCCCGGTGCACGCACGTAGCAGTCGTAGTCTCCAGGGGTTCCAGCCACAACACGGTGTTCTACCCGAACGCACCAGGATGACAAGTCAACCACCTCCTGCCACTACGGCAGCGTCGCACCTGGCCCTGAATCACACCAGGACGCCGACCCCGTTTCACGGAGATGCTTCAGAAGCGGGCGACGATTGGCTCGACCACTTCGAACATGTTGCCAACCTCATCGACTGGAACCAAGAGCGTAAGCTACGCTATGTGTACTTCGCTCTTGAAGATTCCGCGAAAACGTGGTTTGAGAACCACGAGTCGTCTCTGACGTCGTGGGATAAATTCCGCCGGCAGTTCCCGAATGCCTTTGCCAGAGTGGACAGAAAGAAAAAGCGGAGTTAGCAATGGAGGCTAGAATTCAAGGTCCGAACTAACGAGTGACAGCGTACGCAGAACACATGAGCCGGCTCTCCAGATGTGCGGACCCTTCGATGGCAGACACTTAGAAAGTCCGCCACCTAATGCGAGACGTGAAACAAAAAATCTTTGCCGGCGTCATTCGAAACCCAACGTCGACACTTGCGGAGTTCCTTGATGAAGCCACTGCCATGGAGAATGCCCTTCAGCAGCGGACTAGATAATTCAACCGCGACGCCTCGATTCCGAGCGAGCTGTCTTCCGTTACCATGGGCAACGACGGAGCTCATCAGGGCTGTTGTCGAGGGGGAACTGCAGAAGATGCAGGCCACCGCTACTGCCCCTGTAGAGCCACTTTCCATTGCAGAAATAGTGCGCGCCGAGGACAGGCCGTCCACGTTTCTGCAGAGTACGAGGGGCCACAGACGCAGGGACAGCGAGTTGAACTGAATCACGCCGAAGCCGTCCGCCACCCATTAATGCGTACGAGGGGCCAGAAACGCAGAGACAGCGATTCGAAAGAAATCGCACTGAAGCCGTGCGCCGCCCCTAGTGCTTACAGCATAGTACCCCCCAGCACGGCAAATGGAAGTGAGCTTCGGGGCTCGCAATCCAGCGTTCGTCGCCGAAGCAAGGCGTAGGAAGTGCAATATCTGGCGCACCAACGACTACAGGCCCCTTTGTTATCATTGTGGCGAAGCCGGACACGTCTACAGAACGTGTCCTTACCGACGTGTGGGGCTCCGTGGGTTCTCGCCGAATGCACCTCGTCCACGGCCTGCTGAGCGACCGCCGGAAGTAGAGAATTTCGCGAGTCATCCGAACTTTAACCAGCGGTGGCACGAGCCCTGTTGGTCGTCTCGCCCTCGTTCGAGATCGCCCAACCTAGCCTTCTCCCGCAGCAGTTCTAGACGCCGCTCGCCTAGCCCTGCAGGTCGGGAAAACTGAATTCCGCGACCTCCGGAGGCGAGGCCGCTGACGTTCCCTGTACTCAAGATCCTCCATTGCGACGACGACGACAACTGAACGGCGCCGACACAGTTAAATACGGTACGGGAAGTCGTAAAGTCGAACATTCCTGTCACTCGACGACGATGAAATAACGGCGCTAATCGACACCGGTGCTGACACGTCAGTCATGAGCACGGACCTTGCCACCAAGCTGAAGAAAGTTTCTACCGAGTGGACTGGATCGCACATTAGCACTGCAGGAGGCGAACTCCGGTAGGAAGGTGCACAGCACGATTGAGCATTCATGGGTATACATACCTCGGAGATTTCGTTATCCTGCCAGGTTGTTCAAGGGACTTCTGGGAATGGACTTTCTGTAGGCTAATGAAGCCGTGTTTACAAAAGCCTCGGGTGGGTAATTTAGACTGCACACGCCTCAGCAAGGAACACCTGGGACGAAACATGTCAACGCCTAAAGGGTCGTCGACGACGTCACTGCGCCACCAAGAACCAGCGTATTGGCCCTTGTAACAAGCGACGCATCCGACAACCATGAAGGTATTGCCGAGGCAAGTATACCACTGCTGCTCGAAAGATACATGTCGCGCCAGGTCTCGTCCGGTTACATAGTAGGTGCTCGCATGTTTTGCCGACAAACTTTGGCAATGAGTATCGGCACGTACCTCAAGGCACAGCTGTCGCATTCCTCAACGACATTGCCGAGTTCTCCAACGTCGGCACGTTACAAGTTACTTCACCTGATGCATAATGTCAGCTTGAATGCTCGCGTTCACACCAATGCTGATTTAACCGAGCTACAAAAGAAGCAGCTAGGCCTCGTGAAACAATTGAAAGAATTCTCTGGCTGTTTCTCGACAGAATCTAAAGTTCAGCGTACCTCAGCGCACCTCCGTTGCACAACTGATAATTACAGAGGAGTCGGCAGGACCTGTCCGCCAGCATCCGTACCGTGCGTCACCTTTGGAGCGGGAGGCGATTCAGCGTCAAGTAGAAGAAATGCTAAATGACGACGTTATCCAGCCGTCGAGAAGTCCATGGGCGTCGCCTGTAGTACTAAGTTTCTGCGTCGACTACAGGCGCCTGTTGGGATCCTGGTGGGGATGCAGGAGACGGGCCGCCGGTCCTTGGATCCACCGCTATCAGGACGACGTTTGACCCATCCCGACTCCAAGGGAAGGTTGCCGGAGTGCGAAGTTGACACGGAGACGATGACGAGTCAGAAGAGGAAGCTAGAGATGATTTTTATTTTACATGATGATCTGATCGAGCGCGTCTATGTTCTTATTTTATACAATACTATGTACAATAGGGACCAATCCCAAGGTCGTCTCCGCCTTCGAGGAGAGGGAGTCACGCCCCGCCTTCGTTGCTTCTCCGCGGCAAGGGATGACGTGGCCCAAGTGGGCAGCCGATGCTGATCCCCGGAGAAGAGGCTTGCTGAAAAACAACAACAGCACAAATAAAAGCGCTCCTCCCGGCCTCGTCCTTTTGACGACACACCGCCGCGTTCTCACAATGGGGCCGCCGTAGGGCCACCGGCTTGCAGCAGCCCTGAGTCCGGTGTGCTGCTGTACCGCTCCCGCTGCGATGATGCTGCCCAGAAGTTCATATTTCCAGAAGCGGCACAAACACGCACACCGCACGACACACCGCCGGTCTAGGCGTTCCGGGAACCTCACGCGGGCCGGTCGGAAGCTCGAGGCAAGCGGTGAACAAGGCCGCTGCGGCAGTGTCCAAACAATGCCCTTGTCTCTCGGAGACGGCAGCCCAACGAAGTACATTCGTGGGAAAGCAGGCCCGCGCTCTCCCCACGGTCATCCAGCGCCACCGGCAGCAGCCTCCCTTCACCACATCCATGGGGGGCCCACGCCGATCTTAACACGCCTTAGCAAAGTCGCC
The DNA here is from genome assembly GCA_013339685.2 of Hyalomma asiaticum. NCBI lineage: Eukaryota > Metazoa > Arthropoda > Arachnida > Ixodida > Ixodidae > Hyalomma > Hyalomma asiaticum. The sequence continues at coordinate 145,057 of JABSTT010001981.1, forward strand.
AAACGTCTCCCTCTGCCACGGATTGATGAGCCTCTGGACCATCTGCGCCACGCTCATTTCTTCACTTCGTTGGACCTAAGGTCAGCGTACTGGCAAATTGAAGTCGATGAGCGCGCCAGTGAAAAAACCACCTTCGTAACTCCTGGCTGGGTACACGACTTTAAAGTCCTCCCTGTCGACCTTTCTGCTGCTGCTACGTTTGAGCGCATCATGCACAATGTGCTCGCTGGGCTCAAGTGGCAGACGTGCCTGGTATACTTAGACGACGTTGCTGTGTTTTCCAGCACGTTCGATGAACATCTTGTACGACTAAGAAGCGTGCCGAGATTCTGCAACAGTCGGTTCGTTCTGTGACGTGCGACCTCGCTGAACACTGTATTCTTCATGTGCTGCACAGCCCGCGGATGCGAAAGACAGTGGGAGAACACTACGCAGCTGATACCGGGGTTCACCACGGCACTGTACAAGATCAACGGTAACGCCCGCGCACCGCCGCGGCACATGGCATAACGAGTTGCCATTGTGCCCCTCCTAATGGCCGCTAGGGCGACACTTCCTCCACACTTCTCTGCCAGCATTCGGGTGGGGCAGGCCGTCTTCTGTTTCTTTTCTCCATGAAGCCGAGTCATAAACGATTTAGACAGAATCATTAGAAATGGGGCACGGTCACGTGGCAGACGAGCGCTCAAGTAAACAGTCATGCGCTTCTAAGGCTACCGCTTCCAAACAACCCCGAACGGCCCGGCAACTATACAAGGGCCTAATCCCACCCATGAGGCACCACGCAGAAGCGACATAGCTTGGCTGGCCGAGGCTGGTGGAATCACGTGACGCCGCCTTCATAGTTTATTTTCCCCCCTCATGTAGATCATTAAAACTACAGGCGGCGTGGGTAGGAAGTGGTGTGGGCTGGGGGCCTGCTTTTTGGCTCACGTCGCAGGCATCGCCAATCGAAAACGCCACGCTAGGGTTGTTCTGCGTTTGCCCAATGCGCTCACTGTTGTGTTGCATGTTCGAAACGCGAACAGCCAGTGCAATGACGATGCCACGGGCAAATAGCTGTTTCATTCACGGAACGCATCCGATGCTATGTCACCAAAGCCACACTATAGCCTTGAGCGACAATTTTAAAACGACGCCCAAGAACGCGCGCGAAACAAAAGAAAAAAAAATAGAAGCGCAATGTCGGCAAGCCACAGCCAAGTTCCACATTCGCTGTATGATCAGCGGAACGCTAACGAATTATGCGCAAACTTTTCGAGGTTTCGCAACATTCCTTCCTCTACGAGCTGCACATTCGCCAGCAAGTTGGTTCATCCCACATAACCAAAACGTACAAATGCTCAGAACACCACGAGCAACGCTGCACGCAAAGCGCACCGTGAATCGGAACCACACATGTAGACCATTTCTAGCGCAAAAAAAGGAAAAAGCGAGGACACGAGACGACGAACGACCAACTCGAAGTGATTATCACACGTCGCATACAGTTGCAAGTCGTATCAAACATACCAGGAACATTTGTAGAAAAAAAAAAAAACGGGAAGAAACGCATAACCACACACGAGTCCACGTACTAACGGTGACAACCACCAGACCTTTATTAACTTCACCTTTTTCTTACACTGTTGCATATGTCCATCACACACGCGAAAGTCACTCTCCCGGAAAACAAAGTTCACGAGAAACGGAAGACAAGAAACGAAAGACGAGAACACAAACGACGGTAACAGTGCACTCGCGTTTATTCATCACCTCACGTTTTTACACAATTGCGAAAGTCGCTTTCTAAGAAAACAATTCACTGTCGGACCGACAGGCGCGCGCAACAGGAGCTGTTACAGTCTCTCCCTAGAGCCAACATATTCTTGCACAGCCATTCTCGAGCTAAACGGCAGCGCGGTAAAAAACAAGACAAAGGAAGAAGACCCGCGTGGAACGCAAGCAACAAATTCCTGCCTATACGCCTCGTGCAAGCCGACGGAAGCGCTACTGGTGGCGACCCTGCTAAGTATTCGCGGGAGAGTAGGCAGCCGTGCGCCGTAGCTTCCTACGACTTTGTTCGCGTTCGCCGTTTAGTTCGCGTTGTCGCAGCGAAATAAGCAACTTTCTTTGCATGTGTGGGGTGGCCGAAGCTTCAAGGGATGTCGAATAACAAAAGCCATCCAAACACGACCTCTTCCTGTACGTAGGCGTTTAACCAGAATTTTGATTTCGCAGGGTGGGAGGGGTGTTACCCATGGCGTTAACGAAAATGGAAGGGGCCTACCCACCTGGCTAAGTTTTAAGGGGGAGGAGTGTAAACAAAAGCCTGCTTGTACGTTTAAAGTGCTCACACAGAAGTCTTGCCCTATTTTACGAGTTACACCAGCTCTAATAAGACAAGAAACTCATGTGTGCTCGGTATGCGTGTGCCCCACCACTGTTACTAGAAGAAAAAAATTTATGTTACAACAGTGGCAGTTCGGGGATGTTCATACACCATCTTGAAAAGTAGAAGCACGCAGAACACACGGACGAAAGAGCATGAAGAAAGTTTGAAACCAACACAAGACTAAATATAGCTTTGGTGCGTGCTGAGCATTTCATATACGGAATAATGAGAAGATGCTGGACCGCAAACCACCATGATAATGGCAATACTTGCATAGGCACATAAAGCTCTAAAACAATGTGGTGCACTGCAGGCCCACAGAAGACGCATATATGACGAAATCTCCGTAAAGTGACGAAGAAATTCAGTAGCTGTTTAGTGTTTACATGTTTCTACATACATCTTGACGATAGAGCGAGCCCCAGCCTTGCTGTCGCTCCCAATTAACTTGACCAACCCTTCACCGCTTTTCAATATATCATGCGCCTTCTCTTTACTCAGCATCCAAAACACAAAAATTCTCACGCAGCTTTGTGCGCTTTCAAGAAGGTCGCTCAGAAAATTGCAAGTTTTGACGGCTGCAGCAGGTAGGGTAGTTCGACGAACGCGGCGCTAAATGGTTTTATCCGCTGGCAAGTTTGGCGATATCCATGAGGAGTGTACGCAGGTTCATTAACAATCTCTCAGTGGCGCTTCATGTCAATTATTATGCGATTATGTCACGTATGTAATCAGTGCTATCAAGATCGCTACATAACGCACGCCAGCATCACGTATTGTTTGCTTCATTGTTTGAATTACCACTCTGCTCAAATTATGTGTGTTTATTATTAAGGTACAGATATTAAGGTACAGAGACGGCAATGTGGCAACGGTGCAATTTAAAAAAAGAAGGAAATACAAGGCGGCTACTTCGCGCGAGCTCCACTTCGCAACTGGACTTTTTCACGGTGGTCGGCGGGATGCACCTGACAATTATATGCGGACTGGTTTGTCCTAAATTGTGTTAACGGCACGCGCGTGCCCACTTTCACAGAGGCCCGATTCTTTCCTGCAACTGTCACCGCAACAGTAGGTGTCCGGCACGCGAACGAAGGGGAAATCGCAGCCGCGTTCCTCGGCCATGCCCATGCCTCCCAGCGCTGCAAAAAGCGTTGTCGTCTGCTCGGCCTCCCGAGAGTACTGTCGGCGGCGCCCGCTAGGTGGCCATCAGTGGCGCCTCTATAGGCGGTGCACCAGGCGTATAGAAGGTACAGTGTTGCGCTGTATTCCACTCGCTAAACAACAGGACAGACCGTCACAGTCGCATAAGATCCGTCGAAGCATGCACATATTGGCGCGCCTCGACAATGCCGGTTACATACTATTATCCACGGCTTTGCCGAACCCCGCGCAACGGTAGGTGTAGCGGAGCCGACAGAGCGAGCAAATCCACCAGAGGCGAGCCGATAACTCGGCTTTGGGTCCAAGTTGAATCGGGTCCAAGGGCTTGGGGCCCAAGTCGACGCCGTGCGAACGTCGCACGAACTCACGCTGTCGACTTGGACGACGGCCACAAACGTTCAGCTACCGCTGCCAAAGAACGACTGCAGTGCCGACTGTGTCACTGTGTGGCGCTCCCTCTCTCCTCCGCCGGCAGCGGCGGCCCCTATCGGCGCCGTAGCGTCACAACCACGGTACTTATTCTTACACCGTGGTCACAACGCGCTCGCCGTCGGCGCCGTGCTGGCTCACTAGCGCCGCACAGAGAACACCTATCTTCGCCGCGAGATCGAGATGTAGATGGCAGCACTTTCACCGGGTAAGCGTGCATAGGCGTTCGCCAGCGCGCATTGAAATGTACACAGCCGGGCGCTCTGTTTTGAGCGGTTGGAGGCAGCTTTTAGCTGAATAAAAGCACTAATTGGAGCCAAACGGTAGTACATGCGTCCTTCAATCTCATGTCAGTGCAGTAGTCCCGCAAAACGTTTTTATAGCACTTGAAGGAATCGTGATATGTCATTCAACGGGGCATTGAAATCACCCACCCTCACAGTTTCACTTCCTCGGCGGTTCTCTCCGTCTATTTTTCTTTCACAACACTACAGAGTTTTCTACTGTCTACAATGCTGGCATCGCTGTTACGCGACTGAGAAAGTTTAGTGTTGAGTTCTCGCTCGTTTTTCACTGTTTTTACAACTACAAAAAAGGGCTGTTACGGCGCGTTGAGTTGCAGCAGCAGCCTGTGTACTCCGCTCTATCACTTAAACGCATACATGCGTTTAAATGTCTTGTGTTTCACATTCCGTGAAATGCAAGGCCGTTAACTGGCTCAGTTAGTCAAGCTACTTCACTGTTTATGCCGTTTGAGTACTATACCACGATATTTGACACACGCCTATATTGAGTAAATGTTTTAATATTCAAATGCGTCGCTTTCTTCGCATGATTACTTGCGCGACCGTGACAAAACAAGTTCTGTTTTTTTTTTTTTTGCACACACGAAACGAGACGTGTTGCTCAAGCAAAAAACGTCTGCTATTTTTCACCATATCCTAACAATCGCATAACGCGAGACGATATCGCTGCAGCACTGCACATACATGCTCATGTTTTCCGCTTAAGTTATTCAGAAGGACACTAACCACCGCATTCATAAACGCTCCTCGACTCGACACTTCACTCGAAACGCTTCTTGAGGGCGGTTTTCCAATTCACAGATCGCCCTCCACTCGAAGCGTTCCTCGATTGGAGGAAATCTCGAGAGTTTTACTTGAGATAGTCGAGGTAGGGCCAGAGCTACCTTGAACCTTTCCTTGAGTGAAGTATCATGGCGGATTACGCTTCGTTTGTCGACTATGTGCTCCGCGTCGGCAAGCTGTTTGACGACGTAGAAAACTGCGTAGGCATACCACGACGACGGTTGAGGGACCGGATAAATCCAATGGAGCACTGCACCGGCAGCGAATTTCTGGCGCGCTATCGCTTCACGAAGTTCAGCGTGAAGAAGCTGCTTGACTGCTTGCCCCTTGAGGAGAGTTGCAGAAACCGTGGCCAGCCTCTTCCACCAATGACGCAGCTTCTGATTGCGCTGCGCTTTTATGGAGCAGGCACGTTTCAAGTAGTGGTAGGCGACCAGGTGAATGTGTCTCAGCCGACAGTGAGACGCCGCATCATCGAACGTGTGTCGCGGATGTTCGCGAAGCATTTGTTCCCAGCTGTCGTGAAGTTCCCCGACACCGATGACGGGTTCCGTGAGACGATGGTCGAATTCCACCGAATTGCCAAGTTCCCCGGGGTGACAGGGTGCATAGACTGCACCCACATCTGTATAAAAGCATTACATCCGTATAAAAGTTCCTCCCAGGCACTGTCCTTAACGCGCTTGGACACGTCGGTGTTTCTGTTTTCAATTACCCATCTGTGGCGCGTCACCAAATTACACAGTAATTCGCGCTCTTCGCGCATGTAAACGAACCTCCGTGCGGTCGTCTTACCGCCGTCGCGCGTGACGCTGTCGTCCGTGCTCATGTCGCCGTCTGTCAAGGCAAGCAGGACGCCACGAGAGAGAGAGAGAGAGCTCTTTATTGATATGCAGAGAATTCTGCCGGCGTGTGAATATCGCTGACATGCATGCTACTCTGCGTGGGGAGGGAGTTTGTGGAGAGAAAGACGTGTAGAAAGTGCAAGAGACAGTGAAAAAGAAAAGAAAAAGAAAAATTGGGCTTTGTGTTTCTGACTATAATGCCTAATTTCGTCCAAGAAATAACGAAAGGGAAGGGGTCAAGGGCTCGTTCTTTATTTGTTAGAAACAAGTTAATGAGCAAACAGACAATGAAGCCTAGGAAATGACAAACAATGAAGCCTAGCAAACAGACAATGAAGCCTAGGCGCACGCCGCCTTGGCCATGAGTGGCGCTGCCTAACACTCCCAGGATAATATGCACATAAATACACAATAAAGTGGACGGGGGGACGGCCGCCTTCGTAGCTCAGTTGGTAGAGCATCGGACGCGACATCCGAAGGTCGTGGGTTCGGGTCCCACCGAAGGCAGGTTTGTCTTTTCGTCCACTTTAATTCCTTTCTACTTTCTCCACAATTAAAATACCACAAGTAATTTCCTAGGCTTCATTGTCTGTTTGCTCATTAATTTCGTCCAAGGAAAGTTAACCCTACTGAAACGTTCCGTATGGCCGTTCCAATAATTCCGTATGTTTCCGTAAGACCCATATGGAAAAATATGGAAAATATACGGCAAGAATATGGAAAACATACGGACTTCGTATGGAAAATATGGAATATTGGAATACGGAAAGGGACTTTTTCAGTAGGGAACGTTTTCTTCTGTAACTCTGTATCAGAATGAGTATCGGTTTTTAGTTGATAGGTTTTGATCAGGCAGTGCGTTCAGAGATTGTTATTTTGCCTCTGTGGTGTTGCGCATGCTTGAGGGTACTTAACTAAGCGTTCGGAGGAATAAAATTTAGTTGCGAGTGTGCGCTTGTCTGTGTCTTACGTGTCTTCTTCGGTCCTGTCTAACCTTTTGCGCCATGACTTCAAGTTCAGCTATGCACCAACTAGCCCGACAGCAAACTTTATTAAGCTATATTTCTAGTACAACGGGCCCTTTCCTGTTTGGTTCTACTCCTCTTCCGAATGCTTCTGTTATTGTATCCCTCATCGCTACCACTACGTGCAGAGCAAGGATCATCTCATATTGCTTGAAGAATGGATTTATACCAGGTGAAGTGGCGAACCTGTTTGGTTTTGTGAAACCTTCCTTGGGACATGCCAAGCGCGTGTCGAAAATTGTGCGTGCTGAAGTATGGCGACAGGTCCGGCTGCTGTATGACTGGCTGCATCTTCGCTGCTTCTGCGAAGATTCAGGCGAGAGTGCACACAAGGAGTTCCTGATGTTCAAGAGATTGGCTGCTCAAACTACTGAATATCAGTGGCAGCGGTGTCTGCTCCTGTTACCAAGACGCAAGAAAAAAACCGGTTCTTGCTGGTGGCTTCCAGGTCTTGGATGACGTTCAGGTTCCGGCTGAAGTGTCTGCGGTACTAAAGAATGGACCAAAGTACAGTGTGCAACCGACCATTCCCGCCCACGAGCTACTGTCTTTGAACAGACGTTTGGCCAGCAGGGCTGAGTCAGAAGACCGAGAAAGGTGTATCCTGGACGATGCGGATATCCTGAAGAGGACGGTTTCGAAGGAACGTCGGCGTAAACGTGACCCTATGGACACTGTTGTGTCTTATTTGAGAAAAAATGACTTGCGCCTAGCCGTGGCGGATAAGGAGGGGGGCTTTGTGCTTATGACAAAAGGACACTTCGACCTCAAGGCGGCGGAAGCTGTGGAAAAGAACTTCAGACGTGTGCAGGTGTGTGCGTCCAAGGTAAAGGCTCGGGCTGTTGCCTTGTGTTACGACCATGGCTTTTCCAAGTTGGCAAAGAACATTAGTAAGTGCAAAGGAGACAAGCTTTCGGTGTTTTTTAACGTGAAAACTCACAAACCTGGCCGTTTAGGGCTATTGTCAGCGAGAACAGTACATGGCAAGTGTTGGTCAGTCGATATTTGTTAAACCAGCTGAACGGTCTTGCTTTTGACGATCCCTTCATGGTTAAGAATTGAGACGTAGTTATTAAGTTTTTTGAAGGTAACCGCTCCGCTGGATTTTTCTTCTCGATCGACGTGGAAGAGTTGTTTTATTCGGTACCCCATGCAGAACTATTTAAGGCTGTTCGGGCGTGCATTGATAAAAATGGGGAGATACCTTTTATGAACAACGCCGCTGTCCCAGTTGAAAGTTTTTTAGCACTGTTGGAATGTTTACCTTGAAGCAACGTTCATATCGTATCATGATCAACTGTTTTTGCAGAAGAAAGGCATCTGTATAGGATCGTGTGTAGCTCCAGTGCTGTGCAACATTTTCCTTTCTAGCATGGACCGACACCTAGGAACCGCTCTGCAATGTGACAAGGTTTTGAGGGTGTTTCGTTATGTTGATGATTTTTTAATTGTTTTGACAAACCAACCAAGTTGCACTTATTCTGACTGTGTGGCTGAAGTCTTAGACACTTTTAAGGCGCTAGGACTAGGGCTCAGGTTTACTCATGAGCTCCCTACTGGCGATAAACTTCAATTTTTAGATATTCTTCTCACGATTAACGAAGGCCATATCTGTTGGATGTATCACCCTCGTGTTCAGAAAGAATTTTTGCCATTTCATTCCGCCCATTCGAAGAATGTCAAGAGAGCGATAGCAACTTCTAGCTTGCAGATGGCTTTAGACAGGTCCTGCTCACATGCAGTAAAAGAAAGCTTTGAACTGCAAGTCTCTAGACTTGTTTCTGCGGGTTTCCCGTCAGTCCTTTTAGGTTCTGTTTGCGAGGCTTTAATGAAAAAAGCTCGGCGTGATGTTAGTGGTGCTTCGCCAGATAATAATGTGGATAAACGTCCTGTCGTCATTCCCTACGTACACAAGGTATCTCATTCGTTGAAAAATGTGGCTGCTAGATATAACGTACCGGTAGTATTTTCGGCCCCGAAAAAACTGTCTCGTATTTGTGCTCGAGTGTCGTCTGTTAAGAGTCCTGAGTGTGGGAAAAAACACACGAAGAAAACGCATTATATTAAGAAATGTTCAATTGGTGTTGTTTATAAAATTCCGTTGAGTTGCGGCCGGGTGTATATCGGCCAGACTGGACGGTGTATTAATGATCGGCTGGCAGAGCACGCCCTGTCGATAGGGAATGGTACCGGATCTCATTTGCCATATCATTGCAGGGCTTGTACATGTAAACCACTGCTGCACAACACATGCATTTTGCGGAAGAGCAAGGATAAGGTGGCACGGGAATTGGCTGAGGCTATGTACATACAGAATGCTGGCGATATGTGTGTCAGCGTTCCTTCTGTAACTCTGTATCAGAATGAGTATCGGTTTTTAGTTGATAGGTTTTGATCAGGCAGTGCGTTCAGAGATTGTTATTTTGCCTCTGTGGTGTTGCGCATGCTTGAGGGTACCTAACTAAGCGTTCGGAGGAATAAAATTTAGTTGCGAGTGTGCGCTTGTCTGTGTCTTACGTGTCTTCTTCGGTCCTGTCTAACCTTTTGCGCCATGACTTCAAGTTCAGCTATGCACCAACTAGCCCGACAGCAAACTTTATTAAGCTATATTTCTAGTACAACGGGCCCTTTCCTGTTTGGTTCTACTCCTCTTCCGAATGCTTCTGTTATTGTATCCCTCATCGCTACCACTACGTGCAGAGCAAGGATCATCTCATATTGCTTGAAGAATGGATTTATACCAGGTGAAGTGGCGAACCTGTTTGGTTTTGTGAAACCTTCCTTGGGACATGCCAAGCGCGTGTCGAAAATTGTGCGTGCTGAAGTATGGCGACAGGTCCGGCTGCTGTATGACTGGCTGCATCTTCGCTGCTTCTGCGAAGATTCAGGCGAGAGTGCACACAAGGAGTTCCTGATGTTCAAGAGATTGGCTGCTCAAACTACTGAATATCAGTGGCAGCGGTGTCTGCTCCTGTTACCAAGACGCAAGAAAAAAACCGGTTCTTGCTGGTGGCTTCCAGGTCTTGGATGACGTTCAGGTTCCGGCTGAAGTGTCTGCGGTACTAAAGAATGGACCAAAGTACAGTGTGCAACCGACCATTCCCGCCCACGAGCTACTGTCTTTGAACAGACGTTTGGCCAGCAGGGCTGAGTCAGAAGACCGAGAAAGGTGTATCCTGGACGATGCGGATATCCTGAAGAGGACGGTTTCGAAGGAACGTCGGCGTAAACGTGACCCTATGGACACTGTTGTGTCTTATTTGAGAAAAAATGACTTGCGCCTAGCCGTGGCGGATAAGGAGGGGGGCTTTGTGCTTATGACAAAAGGACACTTCGACCTCAAGGCGGCGGAAGCTGTGGAAAAGAACTTCAGACGTGTGCAGGTGTGTGCGTCCAAGGTAAAGGCTCGGGCTGTTGCCTTGTGTTACGACCATGGCTTTTCCAAGTTGGCAAAGAACATTAGTAAGTGCAAAGGAGACAAGCTTTCGGTGTTTTTTAACGTGAAAACTCACAAACCTGGCCGTTTAGGGCTATTGTCAGCGAGAACAGTACATGGCAAGTGTTGGTCAGTCGATATTTGTTAAACCAGCTGAACGGTCTTGCTTTTGACGATCCCTTCATGGTTAAGAATTGAGACGTAGTTATTAAGTTTTTTGAAGGTAACCGCTCCGCTGGATTTTTCTTCTCGATCGACGTGGAAGAGTTGTTTTATTCGGTACCCCATGCAGAACTATTTAAGGCTGTTCGGGCGTGCATTGATAAAAATGGGGAGATACCTTTTATGAACAACGCCGCTGTCCCAGTTGAAAGTTTTTTAGCACTGTTGGAATTTTACCTTGAAGCAACGTTCATATCGTATCATGATCAACTGTTTTTGCAGAAGAAAGGCATCTGTATAGGATCGTGTGTAGCTCCAGTGCTGTGCAACATTTTCCTTTCTAGCATGGACCGACACCTAGGAACCGCTCTGCAATGTGACAAGGGTTTGACGGTGTTTCGTTATGTTGATGATTTTTTAATTGTTTTGACAAACCAACCAAGTTGCACTTATTCTGACTGTGTGGCTGAAGTCTTAGACACTTTTAAGTCGCTAGGACTAGGGCTCAGGTTTACTCATGAGCTCCCTACTGGTGATAAACTTCAATTTTTAGATATTCTTCTCACGATTAACGAAGGCCATATCTGTTGGATGTATCACCCTCGTGTTCAGAAAGAATTTTTGCCATTTCATTCCGCCCATTCGAAGAATGTCAAGAGAGCGATAGCAACTTCTAGCTTGCAGATGGCTTTAGACAGGTCCTGCTCACATGCAGTTAAAGAAAGCTTTGAACTGCAAGTCTCTAGACTTGTTTCTGCGGGTTTCCCGTCAGTCCTTTTAGGTTCTGTTTGCGAGGCTTTAGTGAAAAAAGCTCGGCGTGATGTTAGTGGTGCTTCGCCAGATAATAATGTGGATAAACGTCCTGTCGTCATTCCCTACGTACACAAGGTATCTCATTCGTTGAAAAATGTGGCTGCTAGATATAACGTACCGGTAGTATTTTCGGCCCCGAAAAAACTGTCTCGTATTTGTGCTCGAGTGTCGTCTGTTAAGAGTCCTGAGTGTGGGAAGAAACACACGAAGAAAACGCATTATATTAAGAAATGTTCAATTGGTGTTGTTTATAAAATTCCGTTGAGTTGCGGCCGGGTGTATATCGGCCAGACTGGACGGTGTATTGATGATCGGCTGGCAGAGCACGCCCTGTCGATAGGGAATGGTACCGGATCTCATTTGCCATATCATTGCAGGGCTTGTACATGTAAACCACTGCTGCACAACACATGCATTTTGCGGAAGAGCAAGGATAAGGTGGCACGGGAATTGGCTGAGGCTATGTACATACAGAATGCTGGCGATATGTGTGTCAGCGTTCCTTCTGTAACTCTGTATCAGAATGAGTATCGGTTTTTAGTTGATAGGTTTTGATCAGGCAGTGCGTTCAGAGATTGTTATTTTGCCTCTGTGGTGTTGCGCATGCTTGAGGGTACCTAACTAAGCGTTCGGAGGAATAAAATTTAGTTGCGAGTGTGCGCTTGTCTGTGTCTTACGTGTCTTCTTCGGTCCTGTCTAACCTTTTGCGCCATGACTTCAAGTTCAGCTATGCACCAACTAGCCCGACAGCAAACTTTATTAAGGGAACGTTTTCACCAACCCGCAGAGATGTGATAGGATGTGTTGCATGATGGGGGAGTGATGGTGACGACGGAGAGAAAGTCTATCGAGTTGACCGATACATTTAGGGGCGAAGCTCCTTAAGGTTTGGGTCTGTTCGTCCGTTGTAGTAGCGCGTTACCTACTAGGAACGCTACTAGGAACTCCTAGTAGCGCGTTACCTACTAGGAACGCGCTACTAGGAGGGCGCGTGCCTCCCGGCGCGCGAGCTCTCTCACTCTCCCATCTGCTGTCTTGTGTGTGAGAGAGAGACAGAGAGAGCGAAAGGCGCGCGTTGACTATGGAAACGCTCTTTCTTCGATGAACGCGCTACCAGCTCGCAAAGAAGGAGAACGCGCCCTCACGCGCGAGAGACAAGCATGGCGCAGGCAGCGTGTTCTAGCGAGTTTCTTGATTGAAAAATACCGACTGCTCGCGCTGGAGAACCGTTCACCGGCCACCCATATATACATATAGGCACTGGATCTCGACTTGCAATGAAGTGCCGGTGGGAGATTTCACTTGTGCGTAGTTGAACCATAGGGATTCGTAGCGCGTGCGTTAACTAAATTAATCCGGAACTCGGCACGGTCTACGATGAACCGCCGGAGCTTCGCCCACTCATCGTCATTCACTCCATGGATATGCTGTGAATTTTTTAAATATGTAAACAAAAAGCCCATCGCACGTCTCTGTTTTGTGGGGCAAGCTAGAGGGCCTAAAACACACTGAGGTGATAAAGGGAGCTGTGTAAGTGACTGCATGCAATGTTCATAGAGCGCACGCTCATCATTCTACACTCGGCATTCAAACAAAATATGTTCTACGGTTTCAATAGAGCCACAGTTGCTGCAGTGTGGGCTTGTCTCCTGATGGAAGCGGTACCGTAAGTCGTTTGAATATGCAATGTTCAGCCGTAGTCGATGATACAAAGTTTCCAGATGTCGAGGAATGTTGGATTGTAGTTTTCATTTGGGATCTGGGTCGACTGAGTATAAGAAAGGGTGATGATGTGCCGGTAACTTCCATAGCCGGTTCCTTTATTCGTAAGCGAGTCGTTTAGTCATATGGGAAGCATCAGATTTGGTGAACTAGATTCGCTTATAGTTTTGATATCGAAGACCGTTACGTGCTGCTTCGTCGGCTTTCTCGTTGGGTAGAGTGCCGCAGTGAGCTGGTATCCATTGAAATGTAATGCAGTGTCCTGCGGTAAAAGCCAGGTGGTGTGAATAGGCAATGTCGGCAGAAACGGGTTGATGATTAGTTTTCTTCAGGTAGTTGTACAATGTTTGCAGCGCTCCTTTGGAGTCGGTACGCCACGATGCAACAAGCAGCTTACACAGCGCACCACGGAACATCAAGATAAAATCTGGCGCGCGCACACAATACGCGAACAACAGTCGCACATCCGGACCTGTCCGGGCATGCGATCCCAGCGGATTCGGCTCTGGCGTGGCTTGGATGAACGTAGCATCGCCTGCTGTCGAAACTAGCTGATAATGTTTCAAATTTCACTTATAACTTCCAATGCAACATGTAGTTAATAATAGGTGATAATTTTTAAATCGTTGGCTAGCATTTCAACCGAAAATTCTCGTATTTATTGTAGTATTGGGCTGTATACCCTCGCTACCAGACGCGTCTTTCGTAACTCAAGGGAAGGAATGTTTCTCGAGCAGCCTCTTGGCGGAGGAGCGCTCGAGTGGCGTTCTTGAAACCCAGCGGCTCCTTGAGGAGAGGAAGGCGCTGCGCCTCGACTCGGTGAAGCCGAGGAGGAGCGTTGAGTGAAGGTGCGTTTGTGAATACGGGGGTAAGTACACTTTGCCGTATACTTGAAAGGGACAGCAGCAGCCGAACTTAAATAACTGTGCGGAACCGAGGTGTGACGATGACATAGCACGCCCGCGACGCAGGCGCTCACTGATTTTAATAAAGAGAAAAGACGGCAGCGCAATGCCAAAGAATACTGTAATACCTTTAGGCTTGGATAAGAATACATGAAGGCATTCAACACTGTGACGACTCAGGGAACAAACATATTGTAGGGTATGTGTGGCGTACGCGCGCATGTTACAGCGCAGTGGTATTCGATCATGGAGTCGTGTGCGGGAGCTGGCCGAGATTGATTGGGACTTAGAAAGCAAACGGTTTATTCACATTGTGAGACAGACGACGCAAGGAGCTATCCACAGTTGGGAGCTTCATCCACTCGCCGCTAGGTGCCGACTGTGTTCGAGCTCGGGGCCAGTACCAGCGTTAGAGAACGGAAACTGTACCTTCCACTGTAGAACATAAATAAGAGTAGAGGCCGCGTAGTGAAGTGCATCAGGGCGAAAAGGAGATGGCGCTGCAAGTACTATCATCATCATCGGGAAAAGCCGCGTTTTTCCTGTTTAATGGTGAATTCCACTGGCGGATCTGGAGCAAGTTTTTTTGCTCCGCGGCCGAGAATTAGAATTCCACTGGCGGATCCCGAGCAGGTTCGCATGTTCCACTGGGCGATTTGGGGCAACTTGCTCCGCGACGGAGCGCTCCGCGTTGATCCGTCTCGTAGAGCCGGATTTCGCCGGAACTCCAACGACTAGGTGCCATCACTTCCGGAACAATCGGGTGCATCGGTTGCTTGCAGCGCTTTTTCAAACGCTGTCTGGTAACCCTGTGGCGTTGTTTACCGTTCTGAAATGGCGTCGTTCAACTCTGCCGGATTGCTCCTTGCTTTGAGCGACAGCGACAGTTCGCACAGTTCCTCTTCAGAAAGCAGCAGCAGCAGCGATGAGGATGAGTCGTACGTAGTGTACGAAGTTTTATTTAAAGAAATGTATGCAGGGCCTCCATGCAAACGCCCCAAAATCATGGGCTACGTCGAAGAAGTCGTACACGTGTACTCGGAGGAAGAGGTATGTATGCCTGTGCACATTGCACACGTGTGTTTCTTTCTTTTGTTTTTTTACGGCAAGATGATCCGGCATTCTCAAAACATCCAAGTTTTGGTTTCTGTAGTTTCGCAGGAACTTCAGGGTCTCTAGGTCCGTTGCAGCCGACCTGTACAACGGCTTTGCTGCCTCTAGGATGTGTCCTCGTTGCGACAATGGGGGTTCGTCTTCCAAAACAGCCGAGGAGCTCGTCCTGGCGTTCCTGTGGTGAGCTTTGGCAACGCGTCCTTACGCAACTGCAATCTTTATCTCCCTGCTTCCCCCCCCCCCTCGTCATATGAAATTTGAATGTGTGAATGAGACAGACGCAGTTTACCATTCCTTGAAAGAAAAAATCGGGAACGATCTTTCGAAAGTGATGCATCTCGAAACTTCGGCATTATCTGAAATAAGCTGTACTTCATAATGGGCATGTTGCCATAGTGTAACATTATCTCTATTTGCTCTTTTCTGGTTCTGCTTTTGAACGATAGGGAGGTGTAACAAATTAATAACGCTGCCTTAAGGTGCTCGAGAGTATCTAATAAGCTTTTGTGTTATCCCGAGTTCTAATAGTGTTTTGTAATTTACATGGGGCCAGAACTGAGGGCAGAGGTTAGAACTCGTTGCTGGCCTAGTGTGTCACTGTTTCAGCTAAAAGGAAGCGCAAAAACATATAACCACACGATAGTGTACGGGAAAAAGTGCTTGTCCGCTTAGGCTTTCTTCTGATTGCATGCATTTAACTTCGTTTTTGTCAGCAACGTTTTGTTGTGATGTGGAATAAACTGACTTATTTAAATTTCAAAATGCTTAAAGATTGAAATGCCATTTCTCCCAGGTATGCAGCAAATAAAGCTTGCATAAGAGATGTGGCAGGCCGCTTCGGGCTTGGTGAGACAACGGCTTTTAGGGTCATTGAACGTGTGATGGAGTATCTCGTGGAATTGGCGAAAACTGAGATAGCCTTCCCGGACGACATCCGGGGCCTGGCCACAGATTTCGAGCAGGTAAGAAAATTGGCAACGAAATTAACTTGTAACATTTCTCTGCACCATACCAAGGAATATTACTCAGCTAAGACAAAGCTGGAGAACTATAAAACATGCAAATATAGCGGCGCGGAAATACTTCATACAATTCAATTTTGAATTGTTTCATTCGTGGTCTGTCAAAACTGCATCTCCCTTCTGCACGGTGGTTGCTTTTCAGTCGAATGGTTTATTATACCTAAGTTATCACTTGGCTATATAGGAACCATCACAGTCTGATTAAAAGGTAGTTTATGAATATTGAAACAAGTACTTAAGTTTAAATATTAACTGCGTGATTATTTTCTTTTATTTGCAGTTGTCTGGAGTGCCGGGCGTCATCGGCTGCATCGATGGCACATACATCAATATTCGCTGTCCTGCCGGGAAGGTGCGGTCAACGTACATCAATCGGCATAATTATATTTCTATGACACTGCAAGCAGTTTGCGACCACGAGAAACGGTTCCTCGACGTTACTGTGGGAAACCCCAGTAAAATGCACGATGCCAAGATATACAGAAATTCTCGGTTGGCAGCAAGGCTCCCTCACATTTGCGCATCGGGTAACTACCATATCCTGGGAGATGCTGCTTACCCGTTGCGGGAGTATCTACTCACTCCATACAGAGATTACGGAAAACTCACATGTCAACAAAAAAGCTTCAATGCAAGGTTTTCAGCAACAAGAGTGCGCATTGAGAATGCGTTTGGCGATTTAAAAGCCCGCTTTCGGCAACTTTTGCACCTCGACTTCTTTGTGGTCGACAAGATCAATGTATTTGTGATATCACGCCGTGTTCTGCATAACCTGTGCATAAAGGCAGGAGTTGAGGATATACCATTTGACCCCGAGGATACTGGTTCAGATTGCATGTGCGAAAGATTGTCACATGACGACAGTGAAAGCTCTGGGCCACAGACAGCCAAGGAAACAGTGTTGCGGCAAATGGGGGAGCAAAAACGGGAAAGTGTTCGACAAAAGATGGCTCTACACTGAGCTACTTAAGACCTGCTGCCAAGTTTCTGACATGCCCGCATAAACAACTTTAACTCGAGTGTTCAGTTGCATCGCTTGTGCCTTCACAATCAAGCAGTCATAAAAAAGCTGTAAACTCGCGTCATTGTTTCTTGGTCACGCTGGGTCCATCGGCGTATTGCGAAGGACCAGGGCACACAGCATCACCTGCACAGTTTTTACAAGTTACTGTGCATCCGTGACAATGCTCACTCGTAACATTTTCGGCCTATTTTTTCTAGTCTAGCAGACATCACAACATTGCTGTGCACCAGAGTTGTCACTTGACGATGTGCTGCTGGATTATTGACATGCAAGGAAACTACACCGCACGTGTGTGAAAATGAACTTTTTTATTTTCTCTTTTACATATGTGGAGCTGGGGGGGAGGCGATGAGGAGTGCATTATTCATTGTTGGCTTTCATACCAACTAATGCTCGTAGCAGATCCATTTTTTTTGTGCATATCTTCACGCCTTTTGTCTTTTTCAAGTCTCCGCTTCTGTCTCTCTTGTTCTCTGGCAGCTTTTCTCTCTGCCTTTCTGGCTTCAATTTCTGCAATGCTGTCCAGGAAGAACTTCATGTGCTGCATACGACCAGTGCTTTTTTTTTTTCTTTTGTTGCTCATCCCGCTTTTGTTCATTTGACTCGGATAAGCTTGAACTACAATCCGTAGTTTCACTGTGCGCGCTCAATGATGGTGGCGATGACTTCTGCGATACCACACCAGCAGAATCTCTGACAATTTCGGGCTCCAAGCTGTCGTCCAGGAACCTGGGGCCGGATTCACAAAACTCACTTACGAGAAAATTTTCGCGTAAGAGAAATTTTTCTGCGTAAGTGGATTCACGAAGCGAAGAAAACGTCGTAAGAGGACGTGGTTCCCACATCGGCCGCTGCTATAGCGAGCGCTGGGGTTGCCGATTAATATATCAGCGATAGTGATGCATTTGCGACGTAGGCGAAAAAGGCTCGTAAGTGGATTCACGAAGCAAAAATGGTCGCCAAAACAGCGTAGCTAAGCGGAAATCCTAAGAGTGGTCCGGAGCACTCTTACGAGCAACATGGTGGCGTTGGAACGGGCAACCGCGGCGGGTATTTGGGTGCCGTAGGTGATACTAAAAAAAGAAATTATGGCCATGTAAGCTGGCTGATGATTGCCGCGTATGTACAAGGCTCACAGCCTTGAGGTTGCTGTTGCAATTCTCTCTTACGCATTGGACAATCTTGCCACTAGCACTTGTCCAGTAAGCTTGTTGTTGGAGTTATTAGAGGTGCCTATTGGGTATTTGCAGCAAAATAACTTATGCATGCAAATGCTTGCGATTGGATGAAGAATGAAGAGTTGCGTGAATGGTGCTTGATGCCAAAATCGGTGCGGTGTATGGTCAATATTTTTTAGCTTGTTTTTGTTGCGTCTCCCAATAAGGCGTACAAGCTGTGTTGCCGTTGCAGCATTGGTCGCACATGTACCACCATAAGGGAACGGACAAAATTCTGTCGCACACTATTGGAATGGAAGTTGAACAGTAGGCTCCAGTCAGCCATTCACGAACTCCTTATGTCGTTTACAGCTTCTCTAGCTGCAATGGTCTTTATTATTTCCCAATAGGAACGCTCACCCAAACGCAGCCTCCGCTGTACATTATAGGCTGATTTACTGAAAACATATTGTTTCAACATATCCGCACATACAATATATGTGTGATCTCGCGCATAAACTGAGAAATAAATTGAGTTTAATAGACATTCACTGTCCGTAAAAGAAAATGAAAAGGTTTCGCTATGGCAAATACTTAGGACGGAATGCAAGCGCCTAAAATGCACGCGAAGCCTGTGTTAATGCAGTGCAATGTCACCTCGACTGCACTCGCGTATTTGACAATTAGTTTCTTTTTAATTGGACGTCAGAGTCTCAGCAAAAGGCCGCTTCGTCCTTGAGGTGCGTATTGTGGCTGGAATGTTAACCTAACCGAAGTTATCGCGTAGTGATATGCCGTGCATCACACACAAGCCTACGCCAGGCATCATAAATATCGTAGCAGACGACGACAGCAGACGACGGTTTGAGCGAGAGGCCAAGCATGTGATTGGTTAGAACGAGGTAACTCTCTACAGCAGGCCATTTTATGACGTCACTAAAATGATGTCACTCACTTCTTTCACCGCGCACTTCTGTGGTGGTCGTCACATTATCCCCCTCGCACATAAGAGAATTTTTCATATCACCGCAAAGAACACGGAAGTTTTTTTTAAGAGCTCTCTTAAGGCGAAAGGAGCATCATGGCGACGTAAACACAGTATGTGGGTGTTGTTTCGTGGTAACGTTCTTGCTTGAGCTCCTCTACGATTCCATGGGATGTGTTGTTAATGCCGTCGCTTTTCCGGTGCGTGAAAGTTTTGTGAAAACCATCGCCAGTGTCTCTATTTGAGCGGTGAACACTGTTGAAGCCTCTGCCTTTGTGCTCGTGAACATGGAACCGCGGTCAGTGTGCCGCCGTGGACTCACATTTAGGAAGCCTGCATTGTGTGTTTGAAGACCGGTCAGTTCGTTTGCCTTGCTTTGTGGTCGTTTGTTTTTGTGGCGTTCGCCGTTTCGCATCGACTGTGTTTGGGCGCGTTACTTCAAGGATAACTCCGTGTTTAGAAAGATACGACCTAGGCGTGTGCGTAGGTGCTGTGTTGACACTTCGAAGTCTTTTGAAGAGGCAGAGACCATGTGGAAGCAGTGCAACAGGTAACATAATTGTCGACTGCGCTACGCTTTGCCTTTGTGCCCTTCCACACCGTCACTTTGCTTGCGTTAGCGGCTAATGTGCGGAACCTGAAATAACACACGGATACGTTCTGTTGTGCATTTTTTTATTTTATTTATTTTATTTATTGACACTCTATGGCGTACAGGCCAAAACAGGAGTTTCAATATTAGGCACAAATGCAGTTGTTAATAAAAATACAAAGAGATTGTAGTTTCTTTCACGGAACTTAAAAAACCATAAACATTCAGAAAGAAACGTAATGAAATAAGTGCACGAGGTGCTATTTAACGACACACATATCAACTTGTTCAGCAGAACACTCAACAAGACAATGCTTTCGAATATATAAATTGCTATTCCGACACTATTAAACGACATTAAGTACAATCGGTAAAATCGCTCAGCAAAGCCCTTTCAAGGATTTTAACCTCATTGAACGTTGCAACATCGTGCGGTAACCTGCTGCACGCATCGATAGCCTACACAATAAAGAAGTTTTTTAAAGAATGTGTGTTGTGTCTCAAAGGCTGTACGTAATGTCTGGGGCCACTGCGTGAAAGCGATGTGTCAATAATTAATGTTTTGGCTATTTCGGTTTCATATTTCCCATACAATATCTGGAAAGGAAACATTCAGGCTGTTGAAGCGCATTCTTTCCTGCACATTAGGAATCGATGCTTGCGCAGCTCTTTCAACGCCGTTACCGACTGCGTTCGTTTGAATGAGTTAAAAACAAATTGTAAAGCCCTATTTTGAACGCGTTCACATTTAGCAATGTTTCTGCGTGTGTGTTGTTTCCATATCGGACATGCGTATTCCAGCAATGGCAATATTCTAGTCTTATATGCTACAAGGTTTACCTCAGTTGTCGCATGACTTAGGTACGACGAAGCATCCACGGTTTATTTTGTGACACTGTCAAAAGCGCAAAGATTTCGGTGGCGGAAAAATTCGGCTTCAGCGCTTTCGGCATGGCGATGGCTAAACAGCAATCGGGTATGTCAGAGGCGTCTGAAGTTCGCGCACACACGGAAAATTTCGTTTCGGCTATTGAGGAGCTTACAATAGCAGTTGGCCAATGCTCTCACGTCGCTGGCGATAAACGCTCTCTCCCTCTTAAGGCGCTTAGCACTCAATGTCCGGCATAACGTAATAAAAAAGAAGTAAATTAACTTGTGCAACGAAAGGAAGCTATGGAAGGCTCTTTCTGCGCGTGCGCACAAAAAAAAAAAGGGGGGGGGGGGGGGGGGGTGACGTCTCGCTTTTCATAATTTCTGGGGCTTAACCTCCGAAAACCACTCAAGGATATGAGAGACGCCGTAGTGGAGGTCTCCGGAAATTTTGACCACCTGGGGTTCTTCAACGTGCTCTGACATCGCACCGCACACGGGCCTCAACATTTCGCCTCCATCGAAATGCAGCCGCCGCTGCATTGATAGATTGATTCGATCCCGCGACCCTCGGATCAGCAGCCGAATACCATATCCACTAGACCACCGTGGCGGGGCCTTGGACTCCTTTTTGTTACTCTTAACTGCATACGCCGTCATTTACAAAAGCAGCACTTACTAACGTATTAAAGATACAAACACTACCTAAATTACCGAATTTTCTCAGTGAGTCATGAAATAGCTGTAGTATTCAAAAATCTGATAACTAATTTATTCAAAGTGGGCCTATTTATAAGCATATGTATCTCTCGGTATGTCGGATTATTGAAATCCATCCATGGCTTCAATTTCACACATCACGTGGAGGATGCATTTTTGGAACTTGTTTGTCAAGCCGAACAGCTTTTATATGGCCTCAAAAGCTGCATCGATGTTTGTTCTAAGATTTTTAGCGAAAAACAATTTACGTCGAGCTACAAGACATTATCATGTAATAAGAGTACTGCGTACGAACGACCCGAATCAATTGCGAGGCAGTGCATATTCATCAAAATGCATCTGAAATGGCAGTGAAAGGAGCAAACCTTGAGTGACATCTGCCCACCTTTAATATTTTACCTTAATTGCGGCTTGTAAATAAATGTCACTCTTTTCAGTATTACCAGTGAAATCATTACGTTGCATACTACTTCTATAGCTCGTACTGAGCATGCCAATCTGTTGCAGAAGTAAACACACACATATTTAGCCACATCTACCCCTAGTGCACAAGGCGCCTTGGGTAATGGATAAACAAAGGTGCTGCCTCATGTAATGCACTTTGAGCGCATTGTAGCTGTACACTTACATCGCTGTTTCTTGGTCTCGCTGGATCCAGGGAAGTCTTTGCAAGGAACCGGGTCCACAGAATCACCTGCACACAGTTTGTAGGAGTTACTGCGCGTCCTTGACAATGCTGAACTACAATGGAGTTCGGCGCATTAAAAAAAAAGATCTAGCAGTTATCAAAACGTAATTGTATGCCTACATTGCCGCTTCCTGGCCTCACTGAATCCCTCAGCGTCTTTGAAGGGCCGGGCTGCACAGCGTCACCTGCACGCGGTTAAAGAAACATGAGTAGGTAATACAGCCCCTTTGAAGTGCGCAATTACAGTGCAACGGCACACTCGTCCGGATTTTCCTGAGCATCCGTTACCAGCTCAATCATATACCACTGTCCATGCAACACAGGTCGCGACAGATAATTAACGATTCCGACTCTAATAACACCACAAATGGGTGACCCCAAAGAACCCCCGACCACAGCGTTACTGAACTGTCAAGACGTACAGCCCAATCAATCAATCAATCAATCAATCAATCAATCAATCAATCATCAAAGAACTTATTTTCACCAACAAACAAACATTTACGGGGAAAAAAGGTGGCCGGGAAAGAAAGCTGCCCAATGACAGCTTGACCAGCCCCAGCCACCCAGCGGCGGTGAAACGAGAGGGTACAGCACCTGATCTCAGGGAAGACAACAAGAAACAAGAAAAAAAAATGCAAATAAAAAATGCTAAACACTTCAATTTTGGGTTACAAAGTACAATGCGCAAATCTATACAAATATGCATGCACATATAATAGACATAGATATATATATATATGTAGAGTATATGAATAATGAATGAGAATGGAAGACAACTTGGAAAACACGTGTGTGCTCCATTATTATAAAAGCAAGTTTGAATGGTTACGTGAACAGCCCTCTAATTTCCTTTTTGTGAGGAATAAAACATCTGTTCCTTGCATTTCGAAATAGTTTAATGTTGCTGGGACGATGTGTCTGATGCGTTGCGTTCCATAGTGTGTGCGTGAGAATGGAACGTGCCAAGGTGGTTGACATCGGACGTGATAAGAGACATCGTTTTGTTTAAGGTTCGCGAGTTGAAGAAATGTGTCCGATTTCCCAAGTGCTGCCTTTTTGTAGCAGCAGAGCAATTTGAACGTATAAAGATCCGATATTTTAACGATTTGATATTGTTTGAAAAGAGGGGCGGTGTGTTCTAGAAAAGGAGCATTTGAAATCATTCGAACCATTTTCTTTTGTAACACGCTCAGTTTTGACATGTTAAGGGCTGTAGTTTTACCCCATACAAGGAAGCAGTAACTTAGGAGGGAATTAAAGAGTGCGTCGT
The DNA here is from genome assembly GCA_013339685.2 of Hyalomma asiaticum. Lineage (NCBI taxonomy): Eukaryota > Metazoa > Arthropoda > Arachnida > Ixodida > Ixodidae > Hyalomma > Hyalomma asiaticum. The sequence goes on from JABSTT010001981.1 coordinate 168,464, forward strand.
AAAGTAACCTTTTTATTGTAGATGGTAGTATATGTCGATGACGGCTAATTAGTCCTACGCACTTAGCCAATTTCAATGTAACAGCGTTTACTTGATCATTCCATGACATATGCTCGTGGAAGATGACGCCAAGTATTTTAACCGCATTTTTCAATGCGAACAGTTAACGGACCTAGGACAAGCTCCTCAGGTACCACAGACAGCGTTCCGCGAGCACGATATACAACACACTTAGTTTTGGCTTCATTCAATACAAGGCTGTTCACCTTGCACCAGTCATTCAGCTTCGAGCAGAACGTGCTTGCTTCAGCTTGAATACTACGAAGTTCTTGGCCTTTAAAAAATACGGTGCAATCATCAGCGTAAATGATGAACTGACAAGTGGTGTTTAATTGTATGATATCATTAATGTAAAAGAGGAAAAGTATTGGCCCTAAGATGCTACCTTGTGGTACTCCACAAGAGATACGCCTCAAACGTGATTTGTGAGTGCCTAATTTATCATCATTTATCATTTATTTTTCCCTTAAAGGCCCCTCTCGGGGTATTACATAAGGGGGGGGAGGTTACATAAGGAGTTACAAACGTATCGGATCACAATACTGAAACATAACACAGAGAAATGCAGACTATTTAGGTTACAATTTGAACGAGGCATATAAAGGCGAAAAGAAAGAACAGTGTAAATGAATTTTACAGCGTAAGATGATCAGTGAGCAACTGCTTAAACACAATAGGGTTTCGCTCAACGACAACACAGTCTGGCAAAGTGTTCCATTCTGCAATGGCTGTTGGCAAAAAAGATTGATTAAAGGATTGATTCGGTAAATTGAAGTCTATCGTGTAGGTAGGAGCGAAGAAGTTGTGACGCCACTCCCCGAAATCCATAGAATTCCATTTTCTGTAAGAGAATATCATGATTGACACGGTCGAAGGCTTTGCTAAAATCGAGATATAGCCCAATTGTCAATGTTTTCTTTTCTATGTTTTCTAATATGAGCTCTTTTTGAAGTAAGAGTGCGTCCTCTGAGGAGCGATTTTTTCTAAATCCGAACTGATAGGTGGTTAAGAGATTGAATTTTCGACTAAAGCTCTCGATGCGGATATTAATAACTTTCTCAAGGCCTTTTGAAAACACTGGCAATATTGAGACTGGACGGTAGTTCGAGAAGCTATTTTTGTCGCCGCCTTTATGAATTACTGTGACTCTAGCAATTCTCATGCTACTTGGAAAAACGCCGCATGAGATAGCTTTGTTAAATATGTGTGCAATGACAGGAGCGATTAAATCTAGTACATACTTAACAGGTTTAATTACTAGTCCGTCTGCATCAGGGCTACGGCTCTTCTGAAGGCCGGAAAAAAGAGTAATCACCTCAGAAACAGAAGTAGGCTGAAAAAAGAAAGACTGTGATAACCTTGGAACATCTACAGAGGCAACCGGGGAAGTACCAGTGCTTCCTATCTGTACAAAAAAGTCATTGAAACTGTTCGCGAGTGTTTCCCCGCCTAGTGAAACATTATCAACCACCATACAGTCAACGGTGTCTGATACTGGCTTTCTATTAGAGAGATTATTTATTTTTTTCCAGACCATGTCACTCTTTCGTAGGCAGTCATTATCGAAAATTGTTCTAAAGTACTCTTCTTTAGCTTTCGAAATGGATTTGTTCAATTTGTTTCTAAATTTTTAAATTCATGCAGCTTTTCGCTGTTGCGTGTCTTAAGGAAGGCCTCATACATCCTGTTTTTCTCGTTGATTAATTTAAGCAAGTCCCTGGTAATCCATGGTTTGCGAGCCTTCTTGCACCCGCGGTAGGTTTTAACTGGAAAGGAAGCGTAGTAACATTGCTTAAATATGTCTAGAAACTTATCGTACCCATTATTTGCATTTGTAAGGGTCATTACCTCACGCCAATCAATGAGCAAAAGTCTTTGCCTAAAATTCTCGAGTGTACGTGTTGATATGTCTCGGTACGTTTTGTTTTCATTTCGTTTTTTAAGCGTTGATTGCTGTGGAAGTATTAGCATGATAGGCAAATGATCGCTGAAATCGGAAACTATGACGTGGGAAATTACTTTTTCAGCGACAGTATTTGTGATGAACAGGTCAAGCAAAGATGTGGATGTAGTGGTAACACGGGTTGGCGTAGTGATTTCATTGCGGAAACCATTACATTGCAGTGTAAGTAGCAAGTCAACAGCAGACACTGAATCTTTTAACACATCGATATTCAAATCCCCACCTATAGTTAGGCTATAAGCATTGTTGCTCGCAAACGAGAGGAGTTTGTCGAAAAAACCAAGAAACTCGCGTATGCTACCATGTGGTGGTCGATAAACAACCGCAAACATTTGGGAGTCTTTCCTAATGCACAAAATCTCGTAGTTTGCCGTGGTAACAGTGTAGTCATGAACTAACTGAAATCCAGAAAAACTGGTTTGCAAGGCCACACCACCACCTCTAGTTTCTTTACGATTTAAGAAGAAGTGGTTGTACCCGGGTAACACAAAATGCTCAGTGTCATCATCGTACCATGTTTCGGTAAACATAACTACATCAAATGCCGTGTTACAAGAATAGATAAATGTCATTATGTCATCACTTTTTGATCTAATTGATCTAGCGTTAATATGCAAAAGTTTAACCTATTTATTGGTTGTTATTTCTGCTGTAACTTGCGCAATTTGCGCTGGGAGAATTGCACTGTTCGCCATCGTTCAGACGCAGCAGTAATGCTTAGAATGGCTCGGAATGTTACGTCGTGATCTTATCAAGATCACTTTCGCGCTGAACTAGCAGGACAGGTGATGTGTCAGTTCGGCGAGCGTAAATGGATCCGTTTTTAGACCATGCGTATTTCCACCCACATTCGCGCTTGCGCGCTGTCGTCTTTCCCAAGAGTTTCTTGATATGTGGGCAGAGGCGCTCATTAATGTAAATTGGTGGGTCTTCGGGAGCTTCTCCTGGTGATGTCAGACCAAGATGATTGTTAGTCAATCGTTTCTTTCGTGCTTTTTCCAGCACTTGGTCGCGCTTGTTCCGCCTTTGAAATTGTACGATAATGTTGGTGTTCTTTTTGTCACGGGTGTTTACTCGGTGGCATACCTCTATATCAGCACTTGTGATAGCTTCGCCAACAGCGTCACCTAACCGCTTCAGGAGATCAGGAATGCTTTCATTGGGATTTTGCAACACGCCCTTTATTTCCAAATTTCTGTTTCTAGAATATTGTTCGACTTTGACCAGGTTTGCCTGGCATTCATCAAGATTCTTCTCAAGCACGCTTACTCTCTGATGAAGTCCTTCATTTTGTTTTACTAAAGCCTTGTTTTCAGCAACAACAGTTGCAACCAGACGATTGGATTCCTCAAAAGATTTGCTAAGGAATTCCATGCTTTTCTTCATTTCCTGCAGCTCCCCGTGAATTTTGCGTTCGTCTGTGCGCATACTTCTTTCGATAGTTTCTTTAAACGTTCTAAATTCTATTTTGAGCTCGTCCTTGAAATCCTGAAGAAGTCTTAAATATTCTTTCGACATAGTGGCAATACAGTAGCGCTAATTGGTACGATAGTACACGGTACACTAGTACAATACACTGGTACAGTAGCAGTGGCAGTGGTGGCAGCGGCACAACATCAAGGAAACAACCATATAAGTGAAAACAGTAAGGTTCCAACCTGTAACACGGAGAGGATGCGATCAGGTACTGGCTGTAACGCCGCCGCCACCGCCGATTGCCGCCTGAGTGAAATGCGCCGTGTTATAAGCACAGTTGCAGACACGTGTCCAGTAGTGGCGTCAGGAGAGAGGCGTTGTTTTCAGTAGCACGCAGATATGGCACAGCAATAGTCAATGTGCGCAGGAGCTGGAAAGTCCAGCGATGATGGTCCTGTCCGACGATAGGCGACACCGAAAGCTCAGGGAAGACCAGCGGCCCACCCCGGCGAGCAGGAAAACCAGCACCGGCGCTTTCAACGGACCTGTAACACGGAGAGGATGCGATCAGTTACTGGCTGTAACGCCGCCGCCACCGCCGATTCCACACAAGGAGGCATCAGCCCCGCTCACGCGAACATTTCCGACATGGCCGACACGTTCAGTGATGTTGCACAACTGGAAAGGGCCCTCGTTGCGCCTATCGGTCCGACACCGGTTTTAGTTGCAGGATCAGAGGTGTCGCTTGTCACAAGGCAATTAGCACGCGGTACTGGCGAACGCGTGCATATAGCCGTGGAAATCGTGGACGGTGAAACGCTGCTAGAAAGTCCGTGAGCAGTGTCACGCTGTCCGGCGCAGCAGCGTCCACCACTCACACGTGGCAAGTGGTTGCATACGGGTAGAGGTCGAACTTCGAGACTGTGACACTACCTCCGCAGCAGGCAGAGAGTAGCGAAGCTCTTGGAAATCGTACGTGGCGCCAGGTCCCTGTGGACGAAGGGTGCGTGGGCATTGATCAAAGGAGCCGTTACAAGGTGTTGCAGTAGGGTAGTAACGTGATTCCTCTCTGTAACCGTTAAAATCCGTAATGTTGACGGAGTGCTGCCATGTAGCCGATGGGGGCTGGCAAAATTACGCTTACGAGTGGTGGATTAGCAGTGTAAGGCCGCATGATGTGCCTTTTCTTCGTGCCGTAGTAGCTACTTAGGGACAATAGTGGTAGCCCGTATCTACACATGCCACAGTCGTCACATTGGGCAGCCGCCCAAAACTTCAGTGTAATGCGGCGCGTCTTCAGCGCCTCACGCGTGCGGCAGTGGCTTTTCGTCTGACACGGTGTTCAAGTTTTCTTTGCCAACGAGGAAGCTATACACGTCTTCCGCAAAGCCTTTCGTATGTCCGACTTTGTCATACTCTGACATTCCAGGATCGATAGTCTTGCACAATTTTAGAACTTCGTCAATATAAATGGTGCAAGTTTTACCGACTACCAGAGCTCTCTGAGCTAATGTCCAATCCGCCCGTTTCTTCTTATCATCTGAATAGCCAAAACACTTAATCTGCTCAACCAGACCGGCCCACGTAGTTAGCGTGTAGGTGTGGTTGTCATACCAAAGCAATGCCGTGCCAGCCAAAAATCAAGTGTTTCTAAGCTGGCTGGCAGCGCTCCAGTTACTTTAGTGGCTTACCATGTCATAATGGGTCAGCCACTCATGCATGTCATCCCCCGCTTTTGCCGAGGATATGCCCGGCTGTAGGTAGTGCTGATCGGGCTGGATTGGCCGCGAGCAGTGTTAGATGGGGCAGCTTGCTGCAGAAGCCAAGATGGTGTGCGATGGCGAAAGCCCGGCAAGGCGGCGGCTTCTGCGAAGTTGTTTTGCTAACGACTCCGTTGTAGGCCGTGGCACCGCATGGGAGGTACCCAGCACTTCTCCACCAAATGTTACACTCGAAGAGTGACTGTCACTGGATAACTCTAGATGCTAGGCTTGGTGCGAAAGGCGTCCCTAGGCAGCCGGCTGCACGTCGTTGTCCTCTTATTCTCCTTCGCTGCCGTGCCCGTTTCCGCTATAAGCGATGTCTCGTGCGCGCCCTCGCCGCCGGTTGTGCTTTCATGAGCAACAAGGAAAGACACGAAGACGACGACCGAAGAGGAAGAAGCCGGAGACGAAGAAGAAGAGGAATGAGGCGGCAATGAAGAAAAAGAACGTGAACAAGAAAACGCACACAAAGGAAGGTGAAGAACAAAGGCCAAGCTGGAATAAGGTAAGACTGAAAGAAAAGATTGACACAGAACGCGACGAAATCTAGCTACTGTGCTTTCGAAGGCTTGGGAGTTTTTGTATCTACCAGTTAAAGCTCTTACCTCAGCTAAGCGTACAACATTATGAGAAAGTAAATAACCTGGAGGAACACGCACAACTAATTTCACTCAACAGTTCTCGTTTATTCATACATCTTTGCACAAAAACAGTGGTCGTGTAACTAAATATACTGAATATTCCTTACCATGACTATAGCTTACCTTCTTCACTCGATATCGCAAGGAAAGTCTGGTATGGCGTGAGATGGAGCGGTGGTAGCAACCTAACAATGGACCTATCCTGCCCCTTAGCTGCGTATTTGAAATGCGGTTTGGGCCACTCATTAAAAATGAAAGTTAGCACTTGGTCGCATGTTGTAAAGCTGGGAGTTTCTGAAAACATGTTAAGCCCAGGTTTGCGCGATCATTCACGGACATTGAAATACTATTCGTCTTTGATCAGTTGCAGTTTTACAATTCAGTCCTCATAAATGACAGAGTTTGACTCGGTCGACACCTCAGCAGTCATTCAGGCGTAGCGGACTCAGGGCGTAGACGAGCACTATGTAAGACTACTGGAAGACATCTACAATAGCTGCACAGTCTCCATAATCCTCCATAAGAAAATCAGCAAAATTCCTATAAGGAAGGGCGTAAGAGAACTCGACACAATCTCTCCAGTGTTAGTCACAGCACGTTTACAAGAACTATTTAGAACACTGGATTGGGAACAGGTGGGTCTAAGGGTTAATGGGGAATATCTCAGTAACCTACGATTTCCTGAAGACATTGCCTTGCTAAGTAACTCGGGAGATGAATCACAAGGCATGATTACTGATCTAAACAGGCAAAGTAGAAGAGTAGGCCTAAAAATTAGTAGGCGAAAAACTGAAGTAATGTTCGACAGTCTTGAGCGACCACAGAGATTTGAGATAGCTGACGAGGCAATGGAAGCATCAAGTGAAAATATCTACTTAGGCCATGTAGTGATCCCTGATACGAATCATGAGGCTGAGATAATTAGGAGGATAAGATTTGGGTGGAGTACTTTCGGCAAGCATTATCAGATAATGAATGGTAGCTTACCATTGTCTCTGCAGATGAAAGTGTATAACAGCCGCATCTTACCGGTACTCACCTACAGAGCAGAAACTTGGAAGCTAACTAAGAAGGTACAGCTTAAATTGAGGATGACGCAGCGAGCTATGGAACGGAAAATGGTAGCTGTAACATTAAGGGACAAAAGGAGAGCGGAGTGGATTGGGGAACGAGCACGTGTTAGGGACATATAAATCATGTAAATAGAAATTAAGAAGAAGAAATGGGCCTGGGCGGGCCATGTAATGCGAAGACAAGACAACCGTTGGTCATTAAAGGTAACGGAGTGGATTCCTAGAGAAGCCAAGCGTAGCAGGGGGCGGCAGAAAGTTAGATGGGCAGATGATATCAGGATGTTTGCGGGGATAAATTGGGCCCAGTTAGCACAGGACAGGGAGAGTTGGAGATCCATGGGAGAGGCCTTTGCCCTGCAGTGGGCGTAGACAGGCTGATGATGAAATAGAAATTAAGAAGAAATGGGCGTGGGCCTGCCGTGTAATGCGAAGACCACGCATTACATGGCCCGCCCACGCCGATTTCTTCCTAGAGAAGGCATGCGTGGCAGGGGAAGTTAGAAAGATAGGTGGGCAGATGAGATCAGGTAGTTTGCGGGGATAAATTGGGCCCATTTAGCGCAGGATATCGATAATTGGAGATATATGGGAGAGGCCTTTGCCCTGCAGTGGGCGTAAACAGGCTGCTTATGATGATGATGATGATGAAATGATATGCGTACCATTGGGGTATTGGGGTATTGATATTTCGCAATCCTATACCTTCCTTTATGTAGGCAGCTCAAGACTGGCCAATTGAGTGCCGCCCTCGATCCTAAAATAATCGTGCTTTCCATTGCTATAAACCATTTTTCACTCACAATTTGTCTCCTTGCACCCTCCTTTCCTGCTTCCTCTTCCCCATTCTCTTCTTTTTCGTCGTAGTTTCTTCTCCCTCTTCCTTTTTGTAGTCGTCGCCTCCTTTGTCTCTTTTTCCTGGACTTTTCTTCCTCTTCTTCGTCGCTGATAGCACAGCCGGTGGTTGATCACATAAAGCCATTAAACACCATCCCTGCCTATCAGAGCCACGGATGCGGAAAAGAGTGCCCTGCCGTGTCGTGACAATCAAATGTGCAGCACCGCTACTAGTTGATCAAGCTTCGAGTCCGCTTAGGCATGGTGTTTTTGTTTGGCAGAGATAGCGGTTACGGGCACCGTCGCCACCAAAATCGGCAATTGTGCACCTCCCGTTCTTCAAAAGCTCAGCCCAAAGTACATTTGATCTAGAAATGACCTTAGCGATGAAAAAAATGCGCCATGAAGCCGTTTTCTTTGAGAATTATTGCGTTCAGGCAGCCTGCATCATAAGACACCTCAGGGATACCAGATTTAGTGCGCGAGTGTAGCCTTTTTCGGCAAGAGTATAGGTCTATCCGAACTTGGAGATATTAACTGATTGGTCTGACATCTCACCCAGGACGAATCTCCTCTCTGGATATTTTGCATTAAAGTTAAGAGTGGTCTGGGGTTCCCATTGTTGCACTGTTCCTGTGGGCGGGCTTTCTTAACACCAAGCAGCTCGATAACGAAGCAGAGTCGAGAAAAAGTCCCTTTACAGTAGTTTTATCTCTCCCCCTTAATAGTTCTATATACGGAAGCATACAAAAGGATTTGCGGTCTTTGCCTGTAAAAGAACGGTGCCGTGATTATGCCTGACTTCAGGGTGGGGCAAGGCATACAAGTCCGCTGTCTCTCTATTTACCGCGTCGCCAGGCAAAGATAAATCGCGTTTAGTTGATGCATGTCCCTTCTGGCTGGGTGTTATCTTCTGGATGTGCCTCAACCATGAACTTGTTCCAATTTTCAATGATGAAACTAAAGAAGACGAGGACGCAGAAAAAGCGGGCCGTACTCGGCGTCTGTTCGACCCTTTAGAAGATGCATAAAGACGAAGCCAAGAGCAAGCGCCCTGTAGCCATGACGTCGGCGACTTCCCTTGTGGAAGCTCCTTCGCGTACGACTGCGAATTCACCAGCACCTGGTTCACCGCAGGTGTCCGGATCTGCACCAACACAGCCATCGGCAAGCAACGAAGATAACCCTTGGCGACGGTTCCTTGCGCTCGGCAAGGGCCTCGCCACCGACGCGGACAGCGTGGTGAACAAGGTTTCGTTACTGGTATGACATTAGACACTTCACCTTTTTCTGAGCTAAGTTGTTTATGAACAGGTTTTTGCGAATCACGCGAGGACAAAACGACGTCTTGAGGAATTCTATCGGGGTGGGCCGATCGCGGGGACAGTGCAGGTGTGTAGCAGCGGCTCAAACGCAAAATAAAGTGAGAAATAAGTAAACCAGGGGAGAATTGAAATCAAAGGCGGATTAGAGAAATAATTTACGATTGTCATCAATCGTAAACTCAGCAAATGTAGTAGTTATTCACAAGTGCTCTAGTTACCAAAGGTGTCAATTTAAGCAGTATACGGCAAAGCCCAGAATAAATCTGCTTGTGTCAATGCAGTTGCTCCAGTGAGAATTTTACATCTGTGGGACGATCCGACCTCAGCACCTTCGAAGGTGATGCTTCATGACAGGGTGGAAAGGTGCATAATTTTCTTTTGTGTTTTGACATATGAAAGCTGGTGTGGCTCGCTACATGACATGTAGGCGGTGAACGTGGTAACGCATGTTCGAAAATGATATATTTTGATAGCGGTGCTGAGTGCCACTGTGCGAATGATCTTTTGTGAGAAAACTTAGGCGTGTGGTTTCTTTCAGATGAATTTGAATTTGCGTTAGGTGCTGGTGAATATCTTTTGTGAATACACTCCTGACATAAGCTTACTGAATGCGGCCTCAAGTGTCACAATCTGGTTGTATGGTGTCACGTGTTGGAAAAGTGCGAAGGAATTCGTAAGAGCGATTATTGTCTATTGTTCACGACATTGACCGCATTCGGCACGTTGTGTTCAAAGGATGAAGCTCCCAAATATGGGTGTCTCCTTGCGTCGTCTGCCTAGTCAGTGCGTGGCTATATGAGCTCGTATACATGATGCATATCCTCCAAGATGTTTGCGTTGATATATGCAAGCGTACGTGATGCATATGCTCCAAGATGTTTGTTCCTTATGCTGTGCAGTGTTAAGTCATTGCACTTTGCAGGCAAGTATAAGTATACATTTGACTTTGTGCTACAGTCTTTTCTCTTAAAGTAACTGTGTGCGCGTGCCGAGAGTCTGGATGCCATCGTCGCACGTTAGGTTCGGCATAATTATGTCAATTGAGGTGCTTTTGCGTGATTCTGGCCGGCGTCTCTGCATGGCCGGCGTCTCTCCTTTAAGGACGGTAGTCCTACTTGGGCTACCAAAACGCGAAGAAAACTTCGTCACTCGATTCAACTGCCCCGCCAAAACCGAATTCAAACAAAAAATTCAAGCGAGCTACTAGGACTGGTGGCACCGGGGTCGCACACATCAACGTTATACAGCGCGAAGAAACGTTGCGACTACCTGAGGTAGGGCATATGCGCATAACCGTAATCCGCAGCGTTCATTTAATTAAGAATACTGCAAGCCACGAAGAAGACACACGAGACAATGACTGATGATGGTTTTGTACAGGTGAGGAAGACGAAGTCTGAATCAGTGCCTACAATACGTATTGGACTGGTTTTTTCGTTTGTTAATAAGAATTAACGCGTTACCAACGGTGTCAAAGAGACGCTACGAGTTCTAAAAACAAGCAGATCTTAAACTGAGGCTCTGTTAGCGGCTTTAAGCCAACAGTAATAAAATGTCCCAACAGATTGCGCTGTAGAAGGGCGAACACGGTAAACTTGAATTCAGCAAAAGCTCTGTTGCATCCATCATCGGAGGAGTGAGGAGGGCCGAGAAGACCGCGAGGGGTAGGAGGGTGGAGGACGGCGGTTGCTACATATCGGGGGGAAAGAAATTAAGGCTATCGTTTTACGACGTCATTTGCAGCTGAGCAAGCAGACCTGGCCATGTTTGCGTTTTTTCCCCCCCCTTTGGAACAGTTCTTCGTTAATGCTTGCCTTAGCGCATGGTGTTCCTTCCCTGTCTCTCTAGAGCACGACATATTCTGTTTAGATGCTATTGAATGAGGGCGTTATGTTTGACCGTTCCCTTAAAGGGCAACTCCGGCGATTTTTCAGTGTCCACTGATCTTAATGAAATTTTCAATATGTATTCTCCTCGGCACTGTAATAATATATGCGGTTGCAAGTCATTTAGTTTTCCTGGAAACGAATTTTAAAATTTTCTAGCGGATTCTCCTGCGGGCCACCCTGTCTTTTTGACGTCATCACCTTCAACGCTGCCTACCCGAGCCTGCGGGACATCAAGAGCGAAACGGCCGTACTTCAGCGCTCAAATCGTCGCAGTCAAGTTCAGAAAAGCTGGCATAACTCAATACATCGTCGGATGACCTCGAAACTGTCATTTTTCTCCATATTTTTGACGGCGGGAAGGATATGACGTCATCGCATACGCTGCAAGAATCGCCTACCCGTTTCGGTTTGAACACGCCTTTCGGTCGGTTATTTAAAATTATTGGTGCGTTTCTGAGGAAATTGAACTACCCTGGCTGCTACAGGACTATCAGTACTATTCGAAAACATTGATATCAGAACATGGTGAAAAAACCGCCGGAGTTGCCCTTTAAAGGGTCCCTGAAACGTTTTTTTGACATTGCGTCACTGATTAGGCAACAGAATTGTGAAATCATTCACACCATAAATAAAGCGAAGCACCATGCGCTAAGGCAGCTATGAGCTTATTTCTGTCGCCTTCCTCCTTACCACTGCTGTTCCTCCTCAACTCGATCAGCTGCGGAGTGCGCGCTAGCGACGACTGCGCCTCCCTCGTCCGCCGCCCTGCGGAGCCCTCCGCCGCTACATAGCGCCCCGATATCCTTACTAAGCTCCCCAGCCTCGGCAGTGCTAGCCTCTGCGATAGAGCGCCGGCGACTCGTTTGTACGCCGCCAGATGCCGCGACGATACCGTTGGCTGAAACGAAGGAGCACGTTGTAGGAGCGCGTTCTTGCATTTAGATTGGGAACATTACGTGCACGTCACATGTTAGGGGGCCAATCAGCGGTCTCGCATTCGGTCGGTCGATGACGGGGGCGTTTGAAAACGCCTTTTGGCGAGCCGCTGCGACCTTTTGCGATACGCGTGTTCAAAACCTTATTGTAAATTACACACCTTACGCACAGCGCTGAAATGTGTCCTGTAATGGTCCTAGTGACCCGCTCTACGGATCACCATGTTTGCACAAAATCGTCAAAACAGTTTCAGGGTCCCTTTAAGGAAGCCTCCGCACAGTACTCGATGGGCACGAATCTCTCGTCTGTGTTCTCCAAAAGTAGCATTGAAGCAATTAAAATGTCGTCTCTTGAGAGTACCGTCCTGTCCCGGCTTATTCCGGCGATTTCTTTTTTTGCACTAAATATAATTATTGACCGGAACCAACTATAGCCCGTGAATGCATCGCCTTGAAAACTACGTCTCCTCGCTTTTTCACTTTCTAAACTCAATGTCAAGGAATCAGCCTGGTGAGGTGTTTTAAGGAACACGTTTCACGGACGACTTCGTAGTACCCATATCTGGAATCTCAAATGTAAGGCATGATGCATATCTTGTAAAACATACTTTTCCTATTGGCAGCTCTCCTCCAGACAACAGCTAGCAAACACAAATTTACGCAAAAAAACACCTTTTCTTCGATGTATTCCACCCTCACTTGTGTTGTCATGCAGCGCTGTGCGACTGGCGCTCCTGGATCGTTATACAGGCTTGAACCATCCAGCTCACTACTCGCATAGTTACGTTTATCATCTCGTTCTCTCTCTGTGTGTGTATGTGTGTTTATGCGCAACAGCGAACCGGGATTGCGTCACAGCTGCGAAATAATTTAACATTTGCCCAAGCGTTCTTAATAGTGCGTTTGCCAACCTGCTGGACCGTTAGTATCTGGTCATTTTGTGAGCACGTTCCTTGCGTAGTGATGTAACTACTAACTACTCAGGCATGGGTATACTTATGGTAAGGAAGCGGTGTCACATTTCACCGTCACTTAAATCGGGGAATGTGCAGGACAAGTCGCGGTTGGCGGGAGCAATAGCGCCCCGTGGATGGATGTCTCCAAGTGGAACCGGGGCCGCTAGTCCGCCGCGCCGAACGCCGGAGTATCCCACGTCTCCCTATCAGCTGGGTGGCACCCTTCCCACCAGTCCCATAGGCTTCAGTGCGCCCAGTACGAGCTTGTCCCCGTGGGAGTACCCGCACAAGAGTAGCAGGATCTCCGGGCTGACGGCACAACCGGCACCTGGCACTTCATGGCCTGTAAGTCACATTATGGCCCCGCCACGGTGGTCTAGTGGTTATGGCACTCGGCTGCTGACCCGAAGGTCGCGGGATCGAATCCCGGCGGCGGCAGCTGCATTTCGATGGAGGGGAAATGTTGAGGCTCATGTACTGTGCGATGTCAGTGCACGTTGAGGAACCCCAGGGGGTCGAAATTTCCGTAGCTCTCCACTAAGGCGTCTCTCATAATCAGATCGTGGTTTTGGGACGTTAAACCCCAGAAATCAAAGTGACATTATGCATTAGGGGGCAACCGAGCTAAACATCACAGAATGTGAGTATGCATATTTCACTTATACACTTTTAAATCTCTTCAAACGATACGGGAAAACACAGCGCGTTTAAGATTTTCGAACTGCCATCGTAGTAGTAGTTTTGTATCGACGAAGCAGGCCTTTCTCGCGCCCACGTACGAAGGAGCTCAAAGCACCAAGTCGTTCCTTTTGTTAGGTTACCTACTGCCATCCAATTTGCAACACTCGGTTCATCTAGAAAGCTGGACGAGCCGTACAGTACGACAAAGCTGTATCGTGCGGCTCGATTACATCACCGTATCCTTTAAGACAGTGATCGCCCAATTGATACATCCCTTAAGTTTTTCGTGCCGCGCATGTCGAAGTACTCAATGACGCTCACTGAATTAATGTTTGGATTTCAGGCCATCAGTTCTTCTCTGAACGATCTGTTACGCGCTCGTAAGGACAACGCATTCCGTTGGCATGTCGTTCGGTGCAGACGACACCGGTGTTCGATGCGGCTGTATCATGTAAACAGAAAAAAAATCTGTGGTTCCATTGCGGTTCAGTCCGATGGTAAACTCTTTTACCAATGTGCCCCAACAGTGCTTGAATGCTTAAACCAAAGACCACACAGGGACATGCAGCTGTGCAACCAATGCATCACTGACGCGAGGCACGTCACCATGCATCCAGCTATATATGAACTGCACAATGAATGCGTCCCTTTAATTTTAACAGTTGCCACAATCGGCTCAGACATGAATTTACAGATCACCGTAACCAGCACTATCATTTTGAACATTGTACGTACTTTACCATTTGCGTAGTAACGCTCCATGCGCCACACCGTGTGCAGTGCAGTATAGGGCTCCTGCAGGATTTCCTGAACACAGTAGTAATAAATGCTCGTACTCAGCATTCCTGAACCGCGATATGACACTGATAACGCACAGTACGCGGACATACGGAATTTTCTCCGCTATCTAAAGTGCAACCGCCGCGGCAGGGTTGGAACCCGTGTCTTCCTAGGCAGTCAGAAGAAAGGCCACACCATCATCCGCAGTTGTACAAAATACACTTGCTGTGCCCCGGCACGGTGGTCCAGTGGCTACGGTACTCGGCTGCTGATCCGAGGGTCGCGAGATCACATTCCGACCGCGGCGGCTACATTTCGATGGAAGCGAAATATTGAGGCCCGTGTGCTGTATGATGTCAGTGCACGTTGATGAATCCCAAGTAGTCAAGATTTCTGGAGCCCCTCCACTACTGCGTCTTTCATAATCACAGCTGGTTTTGGGACCTAAAAAGCCCAGAAATCAATCAATCATTCACTGTGAAGCCGTTGTCAAGCGAGAGGCGGCTGCATTTCTGTCCATTTCGTTCTGACATATTTGTTCCGCGCCCCCATTATCTCTTAAACTACAGGGCAGAAATGAAGAATTTCATTTCAGTCGATAATGCGAGTTCATGTGCTCCTGTCTGCAGGTATCGCCGTGCTCGCCCGATGAATATCCCGTCGCCTCTGGGCAGCCTGTTCGTACCACCAGAAGTTCTGACGTGACAAAGGCGAAGCCGCAAGCTGCTGAGCTGTGGTTTTGTGGTGCCGCCTGGTCTCTCGCTGTAACAGCAGCTTCACTGGCGCTCATAGGGATGATCCTCATGGTCGTTCTTTGGGTGCTCTACGGAGGTGGTCCCATTCCCAGAGCGCAGCTACTATCTATTAGGGCGTGTGTCACTGATGATTGCAGTCAGCACGCTGCTAGGCTCGCCGATGCTATCAACAGGTGCGTGTATATGGTTCTTCTTAATGGATGGCAAAATTTAAAAATAAAATTTACAGCAAAATAAATTCCCCACTTATTCCGTGCTTTTGCTTTTAAGAGGTCCACCATTCGCTCATATGTCGAACATATTGTTACGGATGAAGGATGTTTATTTACAAGTGACGGTCAGCGGTGATGAGGGATCGCCAAGGTAGATAGCCACGGAGATGGTACAATGGCGCACTCCACTTCGTCGTCCTCTTCTTCATCTACCATCTCCTATTCTTTCCGTTACAATCCCCGTTTCGCAGACGAAGCCCACCGGGTGAGTCATTGTGCTGTGGTGGGATAGTAACGTTTGAGACGTGCAACGTGAGCGAGTTGCGTTTTCCTGGAGCGCCTGTCTTTAGACAAAAGCCGCGCAAGTACATACGTGAGATCACTCAGGCGATCAAGCACAACGAACGGGCCGACATAATGTGATAGAAGCTTGCTGCACAAGCCACGCCTGCGCTGTGGGGTCCATAGCAGCACTAGATCACCCTTTTCAAACGAAACCTCTTCATGGGTGCTGTCATATCGTTGCTTTGAGCGGCTTTGAGATGCCAACGTTCGGATGCGTGCTATTCGACGGGCTTCCTCGGCAAGGCAAAGTGTCTTGGCTACTGAATCTTCTGTGTCTAATGAAAACGGCAGAATAGTGTCAAGGAAGCTCCGCGGTGACCTGGCGTAGAGCAAATAAAAAGGGCTGTAGTCTGTTGTCTCATGCTTCGCAGTGTTGTAGGCGTATGTTATAAATGGTAGCACATCATCCCAGTTCTTGTGATCCGATGACACGTACATGGCTATCATATTCGTCAAGGTTCGGTTCGTACGTTCAACAAGGCCGTTGCTCTGCGGATGATACGGCGTGGAGTGTCGAAATTGCGTTCCACATAGCCGAAGCAACTCCTCAACAGTGTCTGCCACGAACTGACGACCACGGTCGCTTATGATCACGCGAGGTGGGCCATGGCGTAAGACGACATAACGCAACAAGAAAGATGCGACGCAAGCAGCGGTAGATGACGGTACTGCCGCGGTCTCTGTGTAGCGTGTAAGGTGGTCCACACAAACGATGATCCATCGGTTGTTATTTGATGACCGTGGGAATGGGCCCAGCAGGTCCACGCCGACTCGTTCGAAAGGTGCATGAGGCGGAATGAGCGGTTGCAGAAGGCCTGGGGAAGCGGTTGAAGGTCTTTTGCGACGTTGGCATTGGTCGCAACTGGCCACATATTGCTTTGTTGTCTGACGCATGCGAGGCCAGTAAAAGCGCTCCTGAACCCGCTGCAGGGTGCGGGCGAACCCAAGATGACCGGATGTTGGGTCGTCATGCATCGCACGTAACACAGCAGTATGGAGGCTCTCCGGGACAAGAAGAAGAAAGCGAGCGCCACTTGCAGAGCGGTTAGCTTTGTACAACAAGCCGTCACGTATGGAAAAACCACCACTGGCTTTCGGATTGCGCGCCGCGACGAAGAGAGGCTCCAAACTGACGTCGTTACGCTGCTCCTGTCGGAATACGGTCACATCGGGAAACTCGGGTGTAATAGCTCCCAGGCAGTCGTCGAAATCCTCCTCCTCAGAATGGGTCGTTGGAAGTGGTAAGCGGGAAAGACAATCAGCGTCAGCATGGCGGCGGCCGCTCCTATATGTCACCACGAAGTCATACTCCTGAAGTCGTAAGGCCCACCGTGCGAGACGACCAGAAGGATCTCGGAGACTGACAAGCCAGCATAATGAATGATGATCGGTGACTATCTTGAATGGGCGGCCGTAGATGTAACAGCGAAATTTCTGAACAGCGAAAACAGCTGCGAGACACTCCTGTTCAGTGACAGTGTAATTTCGCTCAGAATTACTCAAGCAGCGACTCGCGTAAGCAACGACATGTTCGGCGCCATCTCGCTTTTGTACGAGCACTGCTCCGATGCCTACCCCGCTTGCGTCTGTATGGATCTCGGTAGGGGAACAAGGATCGAAGTGACGCAGGATGGGGTCTGACGTAAGTAGAAACTTGAGTTGACGGAACGATGACTCACATTCTGGTGTCCACTGGAACTGCGCATCCTTCTGCAACAGACGCGTCAACGGTTCCACAATATCGGCGAATCTTGGCGCAAAACGCCTGAAGTAAGAGCAAAGGCCCAGGAAACTACGGACCTCTCGAGACGACTGTGGAGGCTTGAATGCGCTGACCGCTTCAATCTTGCGGGGGTCAGGTCTGACTCCGTCTTTGTCGACCAGATGACCTAGAACTAATGTCTGTCGTTCCCCGAACTTACACTTGCTGGAGTTGAGAATCAAACCAGCTTTCTCCATGCATTCCAGAACCAGGCTGAGACGCTCGTTATGCTCTTCAAAAGTGCGGCCGAAAATAACGACGTCGTCAAGATAACAAAGGCATATCTCCCACTTGAGTCCGCGAAGAATTGTGTCCATGAATCTCTCGAACGTAGCAGGGGCATTACAAAGACCGAATGGCATAACGTTAAATTCGAATAAACCATCCGGTGTAACGAAAGCAGTCTTCTCTTTATCAGCGGGGTCCATAGGTATCTGCCAATATCCGGAACGTAGATCGAGGGACGAAAAGTAGGAGGCAGAGTGCAGACAGTCTATCACATCGTCAATTCGCGGGAGCGGGTACACGTCCTTCTTTGTTACCGCATTTAGGCGTCTGTAGTCGACGCAAAATCTCCATGAGCCATCTTTTTTCTTCACCAGAATAACTGGTGCGGCCCACGGACTTGACGACTCTTGTATTACGTTTTTCATAAGCATTTCTTGTACGTTATCCTGGGCATAGACTTTCTACAAACCTGCGGGGCCTCTGTTAATTGCGGTGCCGGTGAGCTTTCGGTAAACAGCGGGAGCCCAGGAATCGTTGCATGCTCAGAACAGCTACTGCCAGGATTTGTGGACGAACCACATGAAGAACAGAAGACATTTGCTGTAGCTGATGACGTGAGGCTACCTCCATGGTCATTCGCATCGGTATCGGTAGTCGCTTCTTCCTATACTGATGTTTCATTTGACGCCTTTGTGCAACCACTTAGTGATTCTTGTCGGAAGAAAGACCTACTGGTGCCTAGCAGCATTGTATCGGTGATTAATGGATCCACATCGTTGTGGGCACTAAACTGCTCTGCTGTGCCTGTGCATGTTCCTAAACATATGAAGATTGCTGTATTTGATGACGTCACGAGCAGTTCAACTATGGCCACAGGGGATGAGAAGAATTCCATTAAAGTGCGAGCCACCGGCGCCTTCGAAGAGGAAATTATAGGCATGGTCAGCAAGTCGTCATCTCGTGAACGTAACACGTTAGTACAAGTGCTGTCCAAGCATACTTCCGTGTTTCACTTCTCCCAAGACCAGCGCCGCACGACTATTCCATCCTCGCGTGCCCGTCATCGAATTGCTCCGCGATAACCTTGCGCTCCGAGGACGACACTCGGTAAGGCTTCTGCCGGATGGGATGAGCCGATCCGGTGTCAATTCGATGACGGGCACGCGAGGATGGAATAGTCGTGCGGCGCTGGTCTTGGGAGAAGTGAAACACGGAAGTATGCTTGGACAGCACTTGTACTAACGTGTTACGTTCACGAGATGACGACTTGCTGACCATGCCTATAATTTCCTCTTCGAAGGCGCCGGTGGCTCGCACTTTAATGGAATTCTTCTCATCCCCTGTGGCCATAGTTGAACTGCTCGTGACGTCATCAAATACAGCAATCTTCATATGTTTAGGAACATGCACAGGCACAGCAGAGCAGTTTAGTGCCCACAACGATGTGGATCCATTAATCACCGATACAATGCTGCTAGGCACCAGTAGGTCTTTCTTCCGACAAGAATCACTAAGTGGTTGCACAAAGGCGTCAAATGAAACATCAGTATAGGAAGAAGCGACTACCGATACCGATGCGAATGACCATGGAGGTAGCCTCACGTCATCAGCTACAGCAAATGTCTTCTGTTCTTCATGTGGTTCGTCCACAAATCCTGGCAGTAGCTGTTCTGAGCATGCAACGATTCCTGGGCTCCCGCTGTTTACCGAAAGCTCACCGGCACCGCAATTAACAGAGGCCCCGCAGGTTTGTAGAAAGTCTATGCCCAGGATAACGTCATGTGTGCACCGTTCCAAAATAACAAATTCGGTCAAATAACACTTATCCGCCAACAGAACGTTCACAACACAAACACCAAGGGGGCGCAGTATTTCGCCGCCTACTCCGCGGAATCTAGTAGGCTTGTCGAGGGAGAACATCACTTTACGTCGAAGACGGTTCTTGAACGTCAGGCTCATAACCGATATCATTGCCCCGGTGTCCACCAAGGCCATAGCACATACACCGTCAATAACCACTTTCACTTTGTTCCGCATCATAGTAACGGGCAGAGGTATCTGTGTCGAATCGTGTCTGGCGACCTCACCCCCATGGGTCGCGCAGCCTAGTTTCCCGAAGCTGGTGGTGAGAATGAACGCCGCCTCGGCGAAGGAGACCGACGTTGGCGTGAAGGCGGCGGAGTCAGACTGCGGTCGGAGACAGGGGAATCGCTGCGGGGATGCTGTCGTGAAGTGTTGTTGCCGAAACTCACCGGTGGAGCAAACGAGCAGGGAGGCCAGGAGTGGTCATAGTTGCGACGTTCGGTTCCATAGGACGTTGGTTGTGGTTGGCGTTCGTAACACCGCGGCGACCGGCGACGGTGGGGACAGAATCTAGAGATATGCCCCGTGATACCGCAGGTGTAACACACCGGAGGATCGCGGCTTACGTTCGGGTAGACCGGGTATGTCCGTGGCTCCAAGTAGGCTGTTCGACGGGGATACCCTGCAGCACGATCGTTATCCTCCTCTCGGTGGTAGTTGTGTTGCGTCCATGCAGGCCTTCTCGGGTGCCGCTCTCCGACAGTTGCCGCAGCAACAGACAGATCTCGAGGAGCTGGTGACGGAAAGTGCGACTGCTGGGCATCACGGAAGTCGTTGTTCAATTCCGTGCAGCGACTTAACTCCTCTCTAACAATCTGTCTTATGGTGTTCGCGAGATCGGTCGGCGACGTGTCGTCCTCGATGCTAGCAACAGTCGTTACATTTGCCAGCCTGCCAAACTTCGGTGTTATGCGGCGCAGTTTGAGGGCCTCGAAGGTGCGGCAATGACGTATTACGTCAACTGTTACGGATGAAGGATGTTTTTACAAGTGACGGTCAGCGGGGATGAGGGATCGCCAAGGTAGATAGCCACGGAGATGGTACAATGGCGCACTCCACTTCGTCGTCCTCTTCTTCATCTACCATCTCCTATTCTTTCCGTTACAATATTATATCGTAGCGACAGTTTTGCGCGGTCTACAAGGAACCCCAAACCTTAAGCTGTTTCAGGACGACGCCGTGTTAATAATAATATGGTAATATTATTACTAGCATGCTCATTTGCATAGCGATGTACGAGAGTGCGGAGGAAAGTTGCTAGAAGAACAAGCGACTTGACATAAACGCACAGCCACCTATTGCACCTACAAGAGAGAGGCAGCGATGACGCATATTCAGAGTGACACAGTAAAACGAAAAAAAAAACATTATTGGAATGTTTGGAATACTATAACGCATATGTAATATATATCAGCGGAGGTATTCAGAAGCAGGATACGAGAGAGTCTTAATCAATGCACATCACGTATCAAACTTATGGGCGTTTGACCATCCGCAAGAAAAATAGGGAGCCGCCACTCGTGTGTCGCTTTTCGTCGCTGCTCTCACCTCCACATGTCTCGTCGCCGCACTCCTACGAGCGCGGCGTCATCGCTTCACTAAAAGCATGCTTCACTAAAATCATACAGACACGGTCGTCCTGTACTCGCAGCCAGCCGGCGGCGACCTCCTCTATGTGATATGTCCCACTATGGAGGACACATGTACATACATAGGCGCCCTATCAACCACGTCATCCCCGCAACCTGGGTGCACTGTGGCCGTGTTTGTGACAATAACCACTAATTTGTAGCCTAAGCTCCTTTTGGGACGCGTAGCAATGTAACTCTTCCAAACGCGCTCGCGCGCCACCGTGTATGAATTAGGCTTGTGTTCTAAGACTCTTGCCAGACCTGGTAACAAGGCCCATAAAGCACAATTGACAACGGTAACAAATTGGAAAGTCGTGAAAGTTGCGGCTCAATAATCAGAGAATTGCCTTGTCATTTCGCGATCTCGTTTGCGGAGCAGAAAAGCACCACTAGGCAGAGCGTAATCGGCAGAACATCTCCGAACGAGGTCGTTGGTCGCCGAGTCGATAACAGGGGGCAAAATTCGCAGAACTACTTTCTGTCTTGCCGCTAATACTAAAGCACTCGCCAGTGCTCGACTGCGTTATATATGTGTATCAACATTGATGAAGAGTTAAAAAAAACCGTGTGCAATGCAACAGATCAGGCGAAAATGCTCGCGTAACTCTGGATGAAGCATTCAAAACGTCATATTCATAGCCGTTACCGCTCAGAAAACGGCTGCCAGCAGGGAAACGGCCTTTTTCACTGCCTAAGTGGGAGTGATGAGGAGTGTCTACTTCAATAGGACGCTCATAACGTGTACACAGTGTTATTTTGTACGTCATCTCCACAAATGTGATTTTTCGCGCTGCATGCCATTGACATGGTCGGAAGGCGCGGAAGCTAACGTCCTTTTAAATCAGGCACATAATGAACTGCATTAGTGCACCGCACGTTCCCAAACTTGTGATGCCGAGTTGGAAATGTGAACCATTGTAAATCTTCAGTCATAACTCCTCAGTCGGTGTGCACTGCTGGAACATGGGGCAAGTATTTTGGCTTGGCATACACTTAATCACTTTCTGTTCACAAGGTGGTTATTCACGCACCCACAGTGACCTTCGCACTTTTTTGTGGGTAGCAACCGCACCACACTGGGCGCTTATTTCGTTGTGGGAAATAATCCCGAGTGTGGACGTTTCTGGTATTTTTGGTTCTGTCCTGCACAGCAACCGGGACGCTAGACCTCGTTAGATAGGGCTAGAAGTCTGTCTCTGTAGAGTGGTTATTGAGAGTTCATAGGGATGCCGCATTGGCTGCTGTTTTCATTGACGAGCCCAACCCATACACGTCGATTTAAGAACGAACATCAGCCTAGAACACCGCAGCCTCGCCTGAATGACCGCAGATTTGGTTGTAAGAGCATCATGACATATGCTGCCGATGGTAGAAGCTAGCTGAAATCCAGCGTTCGCGAATGGACGTGGGTGCCTACTTGGTTAAAACGGCGAGCGTCAACTGGTTCGCTTTCTTCAGTGTGGCTCGTAGTTGGGACAACAGACGTTGTAGACAGCTCGAGTTATCCAAATGCATGAGTGGCAAAACATGCCTGTGAAATTTATGGGATTAAGCAGGCCTCGTAAATGCCATCCTTTCTACTACAAAACACGTCAGGTCGAATGGTACAGGAATTCTCCACTCACCGCGTATCTAACCGTATTATAGGTACAATACAAGAGCGCAACAGTGTGGTCAATAGATCTGCGAGAAGTGACGCCGCAATCTTTGAGCCATAAAAATAGCCGGAGTATCACCCCGTTCTTCAGAGTTTTCGTCTAGTCAGGACAATGCATTCCTATATCACTTACTTCCGGATTTCTTAGCTCCCTGAATACAATACTTCGAGTGCATTACAATGTTGTTGAAAAGAACGAGCCTTCCTCACCTATTTATATTGACTTCAATTATCAACCGTGCGAGTACTGATTGTGTGATATACGTCCGAGAGCTTGCCCTTCTTGATAATGATCCACGTACACTTTTGGCAGATGTATCGAAACCGTTTGACACCGTATTACTCGCACCTGTGAAGCATATGGTAGACGCCATAGAGAGTGAAATGATCAAAACATTTATTTCCAGATTACTCATGAAGCTCAAAAAACCGATATCTGTAATTGAGCTATGAAAGCTTATATAAAAAAGAGCGATGTACATTTCATGCATATATCACAGCCAAATGACGTTTCTGGTTGTTCTCGTTGTTTCTGGTTCTCTCTCGCTGTTTCTCAGAAATGCTCACAATGAACGGACATAAATATTGCCCACACTCATTAACAGGCACTTCTGTCCACGTTCTCTTCTCATTACCGTGCGGCATCATGCAGTTCCGCGGAACCGTGCGACGACTTCGAGCAGTTTGCGTGCGGCTACCGCGAGCCTCCGCCAAGGTTCCGCAGCTTTGACACAATACTGAAGCGCCACTGGCACATCCTGGACGCGAACCTCATGCTCACCAGGGGCCGCCATCATCCACCGCGGTTTGCAGCATCGCGCAAGGCGACCGCCATGTTGTCATCGTGTCTCCACCAGGGCTCTCTCGAAGAACGGCGCCTGGGAAGGAGTGTGCGTAAGAGTCTGAAGCCAGAGTAGAACAAGTTTAGTATGTCGTATTGTTGCAATATTTTTAATTCCTCACGGACTCGAACACACTTGCGCACGCAATTTTTTTTTGTCCTGGTATTCACCCGTGCTATAAAAATAGAAACATATAATAAGGCTGTGAGCAGTTAAGCCACGCAGTAGAGGATTCGCGTTCATTAAACTAGCAGTATGTTGTCCTTTATAGTAGATATCATACAGTGCGTTTCATACACCGTCACAAGTGCCGTTAATATGAGCAGTTGTTTTAACGTCTTCCGAGTGCTTGCACAAAGTTACCTGCAGCATATGCTAAAGAGTGGCACACAACCGTTTGAAATAAGGAAAAGCGAAGCACCTTAGAGAGGGCAGCTCTTAAGGGCTGTTCTTGCGTTGAGCGTCGGTCGTCGGCAATCGCCATAACCCAGCGAACGAGGAGAGATAAGCGTGCCTTGCCCCTGACCCATCGAGCGATGCGATGTTCTAATTTTTCCGAGATTATCTGTATTACCTTGGACGCACTGACCAGTACCTTCAGGGAACGTCCCACTCCTCTAGTGAACCCAGCACTTCCCGACGCCGAAGGAAATTCATGGGCCCTTACCAGAACAGAGTGACGCAGCTGTCTTAAGTGTTCATTCAGTGCAGTCCAGCGGGCTAAATGTGCGTGGAAAAGAACATTCATTACCCTTCCAAATTATTTTGCTCGGTACATCGCGATATGAGAACGCATGCGAACAGCGGCGCTTACATTTCACAGGGTCCATGCGTCGGGGTGTCACGGCTTTGCCGTGTGCGTATTGTGAAAGCAAAACTCAAGCATGCTTTCGCGAATAAAACGGGTGGTGTAAGCTAGTTGTGATTAGTTTCTTTCATTTTTCGCAAGAACGGCTATTGAGTAGTTCTTCTGTACCAGTTATTTATAATATCAGCGCGCATCCACATGTTCATCATCTTGATGCCTGTCTACGCCCACTGGCGAGCAAAGGCCTCTCCCACAGATCTCCAATTATCCCGGGACTGTGCTAGCTGGGACCATTTTTTACCCGCGAATTTCTTGGTCTCTCACCTGCCCACCTAACTTTCTGCTGCCCCCTTGCCACGCTTACCTTGTCTAGGGATCCTCTCTGTTACCCTTATTGACGAACGGTTGTCGTGCCTTCGCATTACATGCGCGCACACGCGCACTCCATTTTTACATGTCCTTAATATGCGTGTTTTCCCCGACCCACTCTCCTCTCTTCTTGTCGCCCTCACGTTGCATCTATTGCTTTCCGTTCCATTACTCACTGCGTCGTCCTTAATTTAAGTTGAACCCCTGGAAGGCAGCGGAAGGGAGCGGTGTCCTACAGTTAGAGCGCATAGAATATACCGTCACAAACAATGCAGGTAGCTTAGCAGGTCCTCCGCAGTGCCCTTTGCAATACGTTACGTTACCCGAATAACGGTCACTGTCACAATCGAACGTGCCAAACACCAATGTGAACCGTCCCGCAAGAGGGCGATGCCAGTGAATCAACGCATTTGTAGCACGCACATGACTCAAGTGTAGACTCAGTGTGAGGAACTTGTTCTGCTGCACGAAGGATGAACCAAAAAATATATTCTAGGAGGGGGTACCACGTGACCATCTTCGAACTAATTATAAAAAAAAAACTTAAAGGATGAGTCAAGGGGGATCGTTTCCGTTGACGTGGTAGGCACGCGGTAGAATAATGGGCTGTCAAGTGCCAGTGAAGGTCACCGCGACCAGGACAAGCAATGCGAGGCCTCATTTTACCCGAGAGGAAACGCGAACTCCCCTCAGAGGAGGCTGGCTTACCGAAGATAGTAATCACGTGACGCCGCCTCCTAGTTGTTCTTTTTCCTCCATGGCACAATGCGATGCAGTAAAGGAGGCTTAAAGCGGTGGCTCTCCTGCTAATGGATGAAAAGTCTATTTTCTTTCTCTTAGCTATCCAGTTCATAAAATGCTCTGAAAGGCGTAGTTAATCAATAATACCTTGTCTGTGTATTTATCGATTTCGTGATGAATCGTCCTTTCTACCAGTCTGGAGCGGCGGTTATGAAGATGAAAAGTATACTTTCCCGCGCATGCACATGCTTGCAAGGTTTTAGAGGCTTACAAACGTGCAGGAGAACTAAACGTTATATGTAAAACCGGACGTTCAGGAACACTAGGACAACACTTTCGGCTAGAGCTGTGCGAATAGTAAAATTTCTAGTGCTAAGCGAATACGAATATTTATGTTCAAGTGCAAATGGAATCGAATATTTTTCGTATATTTTTTTTTAATGATACCATACCAAATTACGGGAAAATCTGCTCCTAAACTTGGACGAAAAATTTATTGCAGGGCTAGTGTACTTCCACAGTGTCACTGCAAGCTCCTGAAGAGCAGTAGAACAGAGAACAGTGCAACAGAAAGCTTAGGGAACTTCAGCGCAGTACACGGGAGTTAGCTTTCCCGCCGTGCACGAGTATTAGCTTCGCCGCAGTACATGGGTGTTAGCTTCGCTGGAGTACGCGAGTGTTAACTTCGCCGAATTATGAATTAGAAAATTAGCATCGATCCGTTTGTAGCACGAGGCTACAAGGAAATCCATACAGGTGGATGCTAATGCATAGAAACGGGTGGATGGTTCCCATTCATAAGACGTTATTCCACATTGCGGTTTACCGCAGAATTCGTGTGCCAGCTTCACCGCAGTACAAAAGTGTTGTGCGACGAAGCGTACTACATGAGGGAATGGGCCACTTGTCACGCGACATATTTCTTCCCTTAAGTATCAACTTCCAAGTGTTCGCATAGCAAAGCTTCAGTGCCAATGGAATCGAATAGTAGACGCTCTTCGAGAATTACTAAAAATTTCGAATTTTTGCACATTCATACTTTCGGAAGACTTCAGTCCCTCCTTCATAGGCTAAGTTCGAAGGCTTGCTGGGCTTATTTCAAATATTCTGTAGGGGAAGTCGGTGGCGGTGAAGCGAATAATTATGATTGGTCGTGTGTATTCTCTATATATTAATAGCACTACGTCCCGCCAGTGGGAGAAACCGTGAGAAGTCTCTTTAATGTCAGGGTTTGCCAAACGGCAGGGAAGTTGGGACGCGACACAAGGCGCAGCCCAAGGAATAAAAGAATGCGTTTTTTGGTCGAAGAAGCGCGCGCGTAGACGCAGCGGTGCCATACGGTAGAAAATACACTGATCAGGGCCTTCTCTGGGGAAACGTCGAAGCTTTCTGCTCGATGCTACGTGTAGGGATGTGACAATTGCATGGTGAATCTAATGTGCCCTACAAGTTTGCAACTTTCTGAGGATGTCGATGCGGAACTGCGTTTGGTCTGTCGACCGCTCAGGTGCACATTGCATTCATTATGGAATTCACGCATATGCGGCTACATGGCAAATATAACTGCATGGAAGGAAAAAGACCTCGTTTTTTTTTTCTTCCTTTGTGTTTGGTGTGAGCTCGACGTCGCCTCGGCGGGAGTCGCTGTGTGGCCCCCGTGCGAATATCAATGTTACCTTGTCAGGGCAGGAGGAAAACTCCAAGGCCTCGCCGCCTAACCACAGGAATAACGGGTCCCCAAATATTACAGCGCGGCCTTTTTGGCTGACGTCCAAATGGGGGGGGGGGGGGGTCACTGAGATCGCCTTGCGTAGCTCTTGTGACATCCTGTTTGCGTGGCCTCCACGTCGTCCGTTCCGCACGCCGTCTGTGAAGGGCAGCTCAGCCTACATGGAACATTCAAAACTTCGTCATGACAGATCTTATTCATAGATGTACACTGATAATCTGCTTGCTTAAACAATACAGCTTTGGTTCACGCCAGCTGATTCATCGCTGAAGACATTGAAGCGTTGCGGGAACAAACGAGGACAGACAAGCCGCAGGAGTATAGTGCTGCGCCCGTGAAGTGCTTCTGCGCCTTCGCGGTCACTGTTCTTTTGTGAATGACGTGAAGGTTTTCACCTGTTACAGGCACAGCAGGCGCAATGTAACTTAAAAGGACAGAAAGTTGAGCGAGTTGGTAAGCATCCATAGTGAAAAGAAGAGGCGTGCAAGACACGGACACAAGGGCAGAAGTGAACAACACGAACGCCGGCGTTCGTGTTGTTCACTTCTCCCCTTGTGTCCGTGTATTGCACGCCTCTTCTTTTGACTATGGCGCAATGTAAGACGTGAGCACAGGCTGTTTCTCCTGTGGCAGGAAGCGCCATTGGCGCTCAACGCGGAGTTTGAATGTTTTCGTGTTTCGTGACCGATTCTCCACGTGCTTTGAAGTGACAAGTCAGTGCTTACTTATAGAAAGGATGCCTCTCATGCACATAATGAAGCGTATGGCATGTTTTCGGGGATCTCTTTCGTTTGCTGTGGATACATACGGAGCCTCCTCCATTTAATGCAGGCTTATCTCAACTCTGTGGCATTTCTGTCTAACACAGGCTCGTATTCAAAAGGAAACATGAAAGTTATAACCGGCACAGTCACAGATGTTAAAGGCAAACTTCTTGGGTGGCTCTCCCGACCACGCGACGGCGGCGATTTTATAGGAATGTCGCAATTTCTACAGAATCCGGCGTGTCTTCCGCTTTTCAAGGCCGCGGACATGAGGTGCCGTGAAGGATGGAGCCATAGGCAGGCAGTAGGGCCGGAAAACCCACATAATGCACTGGCATCTTAAGAGAACTGTACAGACAACTAAAACAGGAAGGCTCGTATGCTACACGTTAAGGCATGCATAGTCCTCAGCGTGCGAGATCACGTCCATGCGCGCACGCTCACGTCCTCGCCGGCGCCCGTAGCGCTAGTCGTCAATGGGACGACTTCAGGGACGCAGCGGAAGGACTCGCCAAAGAGATCGATAGAAGTCGACGGCTCTGACATCAGCAACGGCGCGAAGTCACGTTGTCCCAGAACAGGTATTCGCCAGGAAGAGGTAGCAGGCAGGCAGTGGCCGCACTGGATGTCGATGTCGGCAGGAGAGTGAGAGGTCAGGAGGCTGCCCAGCTTTGCAGCCCTGGTAGAGCACTCGAGATCCTTGCTCTTCGAACGCCCGGTTCTGCTGCGTTTTGTGGCGGCTCCCGTGCCTGTGCCTTCCTCTGCTTCTTCATTTTTGCTGCCGCCAGCACCTCGTGCTCTCTCAGTGACCACGACGCGCAGCTCAGGTAGCTACTTTTGCCATCGTCGTTGTTTCACCACTCTTCACATTACCTGAGAATGTTATTTCAAAGAACTTTGCTCTGAAGAGTTTGCTCTGAAGAGGGGAACCGGTTTCACTGGCGCAAAACACAGGCATGTCAAAGTTCAGCTTTTCGCACTGTTCACACAGTTCTACAGAAAACACATATACGCAGAAGGGGTAGCAGTGTGTATGTATATAAAAGAGTCCGTGTCTTACTTAACTATGTGACTCGCATGAGGCGGTTGACCTCAGTATAAATCACATGTTTTGTGACGTTACTGAAAAAAAAACGTAGGTTTGCAGTCGGTTTCCAAAACTACATCATTGCAACCTAGAAAGGCTTGAAGCTTTTGGAATTCTTACTAAAGCACGGTGCCTTTCCGTTCTATGGGAGTGTGCTTCTCTGAAGTGTCAAGGGACTCAGTTGGGCTAGTTGGTCTCGCAGGTAGGTCCTGTGGAAACGTATACATAGGCCAAACCGGCCGATGCCTTAACGACCGTGTAAGGGAGCACAACAATAATGTCAAAAACAAGGCTAACGGTCGTCTCGGAAATCATTGCCAAGAGTGCAAGTGCACCCCTATATTTAATCAGTGCACTGAAGTTTATCGCAACCACAGTCAATCTGCTACGTTTATCGTCGAAGCGAAAATGATTTGGGAACGTCCAGAAACTTGCGTAAGCGTAGCGTACCTTGCACTGTCAGACAAAGAACTAGAATTTTCGGGTGCCCACGGAACATAGAGCGCATGCCAAAATGCCACGTGTGATGGATACCTTATATAAGTGATCCTTCCTTCATTTCCCAATAAAGTTGAAAGTTGCGCTTTGTGTGTTTCGTCTTCTCTGTCCGCGTCCAAAGCGCATTTCCACCAAGGGTTCTCTGAAGAGGTTTACCAGGTTCCTCGGAGAATATATCCTCGACCACAGGAAAACATGTATTTCCCGTACTGTGGCCTGGCACATTTACTTCATATCCAAAACACATAGCCTCGTTGCAGTCGTTCGATTTGTTGGCAAAGCTTTATGGCTTGTTCCGTTTGTGAGTGCTCGCGAGCTTCGTTTCTGTAGCTGCATGGTAGCAATCGGATGGCTTGTGGCCAGGCTTTTGCGTATGAAGCAATGGGGCTTGCAGTGAGTGCTTGTGGGCTCTTTTGGCAGAGCCTCACTCTTCCATTGCGTGTTTCATTCTAGCTCTCTTTTGTCAGATGCGCAAGCCTTTGACTTCGAGGTAGTGACGCGCTGTTTCGGCCATATTATCCAAAATATTTACAACGTTGCTCCTTCAAAAATACAGCCAGCTTCTGGTCGCACTGAAGCAAGAATTGCTCTGAAACAATCCGGACACTCAGTGCGCCGTATGTCCTTTCAGTTTTGGCCATTTCTTTCCAATGTTCAAAATACCCGGTCAATCTGCCTGCAAATCGTTTCCAATCTTGAGTGGACATGCCTCCGAGTACAGTGAGGGCCTCCTCCGTCGGGTACAAACTTAGGAATAGGCCCCACGACTTACGAGACCATCTTTCGTCAGTGGCTACTTGCTCAAACCCGTGGATATATGCGTCCAGCTAATCCCGCGCGTCATTTAAAGCTTGAATTAGCTTGTGCAGGGATTCGAAACCCTCGCTCGCTCGCGTCACCATCATTCGGTTCGGCTGTGCCAACTTCACTAGGTAGCTGCAATTGTTGCACGCGCAGCCGTAATTCAACCAGCTGACGTTCTCCTGCTTGCCGCTCCAGCTCTCTGTCACGATCTTTCGTTGCATCTTCGTGCTTTAGTTTATATCTCTCTCTTTCTCGCTCCTGCTTATTTGTCCACTGCTGAAGTGCTTTTCCTGTCAGTACCAACTCTTTACCGAGACCTATCAGTTTGTCGGCATCAATCTTCAACACCGCGCATAAACACAGCGAGGCTCTCAAGAGGTGTTTGGAAGAGTTTATTCCTGTCGCAAGGACGCCAAAAAAGTGGAAAGTGAGACATTGCGGACTGTCACATGCGGTGCGGGGAAGGATGGAGCCGCAGACAGTAGGGCCAGAAAACACATATTTTGGACAAAGGCACTCTTAAAGAACTAGACAGACAACTAAAACACGAAGGCTCGTATGCTACAGTGCCCAACCTTGACTTCTGCAAGTACCCTGTAACTTACTGCTTTGCGTAACTTCAACATCTCTCCAGTGTATTTGAAGGATCTTGTGGAACCTGTTTCTTCTGAGCCAATGTCTCCTCTGCTTGCATCCTCTTCGCGTTAAAACCACCGAAACACTTCTGTACATCAACAAAGCTATCTCAACTAATGAAGAGGCCCCCGTAGTTACCTGACCTCATAAGCGCGGTGTTAACGAAGGGACAATACTGAACTTCGCTGAAGAATCCCAACCGTTGGTTTCTCTGACCCTCTTATAGTCCTTCAGCCACTGCAGCACGTCTTCCTGTGGTCCCACCGATATTTCTACGACACACTCTAATACGGCAAGGAAACTGTACGATTTGGTCTTGGAGCACCAGAAGTGGTCTCGTCTTGCGACGTCTCGATCATATAAGTCGGAACTCCGCTAGGGTGGCGGCTGATGCGAATTCCATGCAGTAGTGGCTTCCTGGTGAGGTCCGTCGTACTGCGCACCTACACAAAATCTGTTACGTGCTACGCAGACATTTAGGAGACCTTTGAGGTGTAAACAAATGCCGAGGCACCAGCACGGTGGCAATCGGCACGACGCTGCCGTCTTCCGCTCTTCTCTCAGCGATGAGCACGTTCGTTAGCGTCTATATGCCGTAACAATATGCTTTTTGTCCTGCCTTGAGCTTCCGTAACCTAACGGTGAGAAGTGAAAACTACTAGTCACGATAACTGTCGTCTGTTTGCGCGGCTGTTACCAGATTTTCCTTGACATTGAGGACATTGCTGTAGGTGGGTTATTCGATGAACACTGAAGACGCGTATCATAATACACTAAAATTCAAACATGATTGCAAAGAAAAAACGTTGGCTCTGTTTTGCAGTCCACGTTCAAGTGAAACACCTTTGAAAATTGGAGTTGCATGTCACGGCGGTGGTACGACTTGGCTATCCTCATCACTGCGTTTTTTAAAGTTTCTAGAAAGACACATTCGTCAGCAAACCAGGATTCTTGAGGACTACGGTACGCCTTACACGAAACACAACGAGCGTTAAATGCATTTACAGACTTTCCTACATGTCAAGCAGCCAGGCATGCTTACCGACCTCGTAGAAGCCGGCAAACTCCCAAACGCCACTGTCGCTGCGCTCATTGCTCGCCCAGTGACCTTACTCTAGTGTTGCTATACGTTCGCATCCTGAAGTGCTGGTGTAAGAAAAACCTTAGGGGGAAGTGTTTCTATGAGTTCTGAACACTTCCGATTATGCATCAAGCAGGGCGGCGCCGTCGTCTTTGGAGCTCATTTAGGAATGCGAAATTTTACAGTGCACGTGTAACTCAAAGGGAATACAGGAACTCCTGCGCTGAATTCGCAATAGAATACATCGTTTTTTACTGGACCACCATTATGAAGAGTGCCATATAGTTAGAACTTCCTGCTCAACAGTTCGCCATAAACGGAACAAGTTTTGAGTATTCGCAGGGCTGCAGTAGTAGCGAACATACACTCACGTTAGATTTTGGTGCATTTAATGCGGGAGACTCAGCCTTTTGTCGTCATATAGACGAAAAGGTAGCCTTGGTCGCTAGTGAATCTCCTTCCGTGCTTTCAAGAAGCAAGAGGCCCCTCGTTTCTTAAGCTTATACAACTGTGTCACACAGTCCCTATTGAGAGGCGCCCTGTGCAGGATGTCTTCTGGTGAACGCTTACAGACGATTTTCGTAGTAATTCTACATTCCAAAAAGGACATCTTCCATAGATGCTCAACAAAGCCAACGAATTCACAGGGCCATTGTTTTCACAGGCCCTGATTGGATTCATGAGAGAACGGGGCTTGTCATGGCCCGAACCTTCAGGCCCTGGTGCCACCTCTAAGTGTCTGCAGGTCCTGCTGGATCTTTCGCTGAAATGGGCGATTGACATCTGGTTCCGCTTGACCATCCTTAGGCTCGAAACCGGAACCAAGTTCTACTTCAGGTATGACTGTTATAATTAACATGGTGGCCTCCTAATCCTCCGTTTTAGGTTGACGTTATATTGCTGCGTATATTGCTGCGTTGACTTTATATTGCTCCGTCACACTCAGAAAGCCTAAGCTCGTGATCCTCGGAAGAGTGAAGTCGGCCAGTTTAGTCTCGCGCTTAGTGAGCCATGGTCTCTTGCATTAAGTCTCGAGGAGTTCGTTTATTATTGGCCTCTTATGGGATAGGCGAAACGTTTCAGCTCGTCGTTTGAATAACTCCGTGTCTCGTAAGAACACACGCGCTAAACAGCAACCACGACGCCCTTGCTGCGCGCAGGGAGCCTGTCGTGTTTGTGAGAGCCATAGAAGAGCTACGTCGACTGGATGAACCGCACCGCAGAGGCGAGCGCATCCGTGTTCTGCTGCACCAGCTGCGTAACGCCACGGAAGCGTCCCACGCGATCGCTAATCCGGACGCCGAGAACGCCTTCATAAAATCACTGCGGTCCAACGAAAGGACTGTGCTCAAGACGCTTCAGCGTTCAATGCGAAGCTCTTCAGAAGACGGAAATAGGCTCGACAAGCTGCCGTTGAAGTTCATGGAGTCCATAACACCCGCGTTACCCGGTGAGCGCTGCTCTTTCCCAGGTGTACACCACCTCGCAGGCAAGATAAGAAAATGACATTCTCTACATTATGTAGGTAAACATGTATTCTTAATGACCACATTATGTGAGTACTGGCAACGCTAATAATTACGCTCAAGTAACCACACCCACTATGATGAGATGTAAGAGCGTGCTCTAGAACACTTTATTCCAGAAATAATTTCAGCCCCAGTCAGATTCGAGTATCCATATTTTCAAGCAATGAATACACCACGAACGTCATCTTTCCATGGTTTTCTTCAGTCGGCTTTAGATTAAAAAAAAGCACACCGTTAGAAGTGATGTTAGGTTTTATACAAACTTCTACTTTATATCCCCGCATTCAGTGCACATATAACATTGTGCATCCGTAATCAAAGAAAAATTTGTTGGCCCAAACCGTCTTATTAAGTAGCGGCGCTATTCGATCATGCTATAACAGATGACGCCTACACTTTGTGTCTTTCGCGACCCCTTAGAAGCTTCCTGTTTTTTCTCAGCATTTCTGTAAAGTGTATAAGCAGCTAGCGGCAGCCGCGGCACGATCCACTCTAGTCTCCGTGATGTCTTTGAACGATGGCTACAAATATAACTTCAGCAGCTTCCCATAAATCAGCGTTGAATGTACAACTCCTGAAGGAGCCTGTCGTGATTCCTGCAGCATCACGCACACTTGTTGACCATGAAACCACCCCACATGATGGACGGGATGCTGATCTGCCACGCAGCTGTCGAGCTCGTTCACTGATCATCAAATATGTTTACACCACACTGCTCGTAGCGCAGAAAGCCACCGGTGATTCGCAAGGCTGTACTTCCATCTGAGCGGTGCCTTTCATAACAACCTTAACTACCTTCCGTGCGATTTCACTGGATCCGTTGATCAGCGTTCGAAAGTTCACATCACAGCGTTTTAAGTGGTGCACGTACTTACAGGGCGACAAATAAGCAGACAAACGAGAGGGACACACAGACGCTCTGTGTCCCTCTCGAGTGTCTGCTTATTTAGCGCCCTGTAAGTATGTGCACCAATCTGAACCAACTAGCCCAAGAGGAAGTTTCGTTCGCGAAAACAACATAACTTGCAGGTATTTCTCTGCTGGATTGATGTCTTCATGTATTATCCTCGTGCACGCTACCCCAGTGTGTAAGGGCACTTAGACATTCATCCAGATCCATTTGTGGGCGAAGTGTACACGTCGAAAGCAAGGAGAATATCCTCGCTTCGCAATCGCGAAATGTGCAGGCGCTACATGGCTGCGAATCCTCCGGCGCGTGCTCAACGGCACGGCGGTCGTTGTGAGCGAGGAAGACCTAGTGCTCGTGGTCAACTCGCGGCTACT
Organism: Hyalomma asiaticum; assembly: GCA_013339685.2. Taxonomy (NCBI): domain Eukaryota; kingdom Metazoa; phylum Arthropoda; class Arachnida; order Ixodida; family Ixodidae; genus Hyalomma; species Hyalomma asiaticum. The sequence continues at coordinate 203,405 of JABSTT010001981.1, forward strand.
GTCGTCGCTCGGGGAGCTCATCGTGACCTTGAGTGACCGACTTCTGGACCAGGTGGCCTTGTGGTTTCTGCAGCTGCACGCACACCTGTTGCCCATACAACCACAGTACATGATAGACAGGGTGTTGTTCTGCCATTCAGCCGTCCGTTTCGGAAGCGTCGTTGCTGCCGAGCACGTGGCCAACCAGGTCAGTTGCTCTTGACCGTTCATTGCATGACTGCGTAGATACGCGAGCCTTCCGGAGTGTTTGCGGACCTCGGATCGCGGAAATCGCCTGGCGCCCGCCTTTCGACAGATACGAAATGCAAAAGGACACCCGCGTACATACGGTTAGGTGCCCGCCAAAGAAGTGCAGGTGATCAAAATTAATCCATAGCCCTCCACAACCGTACGTGCTCGTAATCTTACAAGGGATTTTGACACGTAAATAGACAGCAGTTATTGCTATAGCGTCAGGATTGTTTCAAAATTCGCAATACTGCTGGAATAGCTGCATTACTGCTCGCAGTCATGCAGCTATTCCTTTTCAGCAGGAGCGTGCGAATTTATGCACGCAGCGTGTTTTCGGTAGTCCAGTAGACCAGCTGCCAAGAAAGTGCAAGATGCACTGCATTTTGCATTAACGGTACGTTCCATGTATTCACTATGTTGCCAGTTTGTTGCAGTGTCCGATGCATTCGTGCAAGCAAATACTTAAGCGAAGGCGTTACCTTATTTGAGCAGTGGGTCGATATGACACATTCCGCGACAGACGTAAGAAATGTACATGTGATTATGCGGATTGTGTGCCGCGGCGAAGAGAACATGGAACAACGGCAGTTCAGCTCGGCGCGATGGGCTACCGAAGAGGACAATAGAGGAAAAGGAAGAGAACGCGGCGTGCTGTTCAAGCATGGAGAGCACGACACGGTTCGAAAGGCAGCTGGCTGATCGGCGGTTCGGGTCGCGACCTTCTTTAACCAGATGTCCAGGAGCCACGCGGACCCGGACAGCCACGCGGACCGGCGGTTTGGCGCTGTAGAGTGCACCGACTGCTTTCTCGAAGCTCAGGGCGCTACTAACACTGGAAGAGTCGCAGACGATGCAAAGGACGCTAATAAGCCCGGTGCTATGTCCCAGAACATACAACCGAGTTGCTTCCTTTGTCACCGCAAAGGACATAGCGCTCCTGATTGTCGTGCAATGCCGAAAGAGTCTGTGGAGTGCAAGTCGTGCGGGCGGCTTGGACACCAAATGGCTGAATGCAAGACTCGTCCTACGGTGGAACACGTTTCTTGCGTCGTTGTAGACAATGTGGATCAGCGCGATTCTGTTTCTCAGGCCGATCCCAATACACGAAGCTGCACCACAGTCGTATTTCTGCCGACGACAGAGAAGTAGCCAAAGTTCGACAACTGGCACTCCAGTCGCATGCAGTTATGCATGAGTAATCCTCTGTATGTTTGTATGATCCCTGGCTTGGCAATATCCCAGGGGTCAAGGAGCCACATGAGCCAGATCATCATTGGAAATCTCGAGACGTGCCCCCCAAATTAACAATTCGAGGCGACCACGGCAGTCTCGGGCAGTACCTGCGATAGTCCCTGCCGTAGCAAGGACACAAAATCGACTCCACGATGAAAGTCCCACATATTGACTCATCGGAGGTTACTCGAGCACAAGTAGCCGAAGGACAGAAGAGGCAGAAATCTCACTGTGTTCAGAAGAGCCAGCGAACAGAACTACGCCCACGAGACAAGGTCCTGATTCCATTGCCCAGAGTTTGAAACAAGCTGGTCATGGAATTGAAAGGCCCCTTTACTGTTGTAGACTTCACGAATGATGTTGACTTGTGCTACTGACCTAGGCGGGAAAACAAAGGTCTTCCATGTCAACATGGTAAAGAACTACGAGGAGCGGGGACTATTCTCTATTTCGCAAGTGCCTGGAATTTCTGCAATAAATGCCAAAAACGCAAAGGGATTTGTGACAGCAGTGGACATAAGAGGGTCAGATGACACAGGCGTAGGGAACGTAAGCCGCATATAACCTGCATTCCTTTTATGGCCAGTAACTGTTAAAAATGCAGTTGTAGCTTGGAATATTCGGACGCATTTTTTGCATCGGTGTGTGCTCACGAACTCTTTGTGTGGACCAGACAATCTTTTTTTAAAGAACAGTCTGCACATGCCTGCTCTCCTTCACGGCCATTGCCTGTGTCGTTTATAATAGTTTCAGGCAACTATCTTAAGTGGGGGAGGAGGGGCAGTTGTGATGGTGTGGACTGTGTGGCCGCGACGAAGCGAAGATGGAACGGCTGCTGGGCTCGGCGCGATGTGCTACCGAGGGCACAAAAGAGGAAAAGGAAGAGTAAATGCGGCATGCGGCTCGAGCAGGGAAAGCGTGACAGGATTCAGACGGCAGCTCGCTGATCGGCGGCTGGGGTCACGGCGTTCTTTAACCAGGCATCCAGCAGTCATGCGGACCTGGTGAAAGGAATTAAAGTGGACGAAAAGCCAAACCTGCCTTCGGTGGGACCCGAACCCACGACCTTCGACTTTCTACTTTGTCCACAATTACAATACCACAAATAACTTCCCCTATGCTTTCCTAGGCTTCATTGTCTGTTTGCTCATTAAGTTGTTTCTAAAAAATAAAGAACGAGCCCTTGACCCCTTCCCTTTCGTTATTTCATAGCTGGGACCTCGTTGCGGCAGACTTGGTGCCTTAGGTAGCATGCGAGGGCTTATTGGGCAGCAGCCATCTCATCTAAGTTCACGTTCTACGTGACACATCCTGGCAAGAAAGTGTGTTCTACACACGCCGCCTTGGCCACGAGTGGCGCTGCCTAACACTCCCAGGATAATACATACATAAATACACAATAAAGTGTGTTTCGTAGCTTTCGTACAAAGAATGCACTCGAACCATGTGTAAGTCAACAAAGAACAAGGTTGGTTTATTTGCGCCGCTATTTATACGTTTAGGTGGGTGAGCATCGTTGGTGAGCATGCGTCACAACGTTTCTTTATCAAGTACGATACCTTTATCAAGTACGATACATCTTCCTTTCTGTACAAACAACAAGGTGAAGAATATTAAGCGGCATTACAAGGGGTTACGAAAATTGTTTAAAACTGCTGCCATAATAGAGTCGCTGTGGCGGTATTCTTTGGCGTGTCGACCTCCTCAGGTGCGGACTTGCTTCATTGGATATTCCCGGTGCACGGTCGGTTGAAGACGCATGTTGGCCTACACTGCCGTCGTTGTCGCTTTCGTCGTCCGTGAAATCTTCGGTGGATGACTCCCTCCTGAAAGGTTCGGCCGTCGCAAGAAGGTGCTGCCGGTTTCGACGCAACACTTTGCCGTCCTCTGTCTCCACTCGGTAGGACCTTGGTCGCTCCGCCCGCATCACTCTAGCTTTGGTATCCCATCGGTCTCCGCGAACTCGCACGACTTGTCCTTCCTGCAATGGAGCCAGGGGGCGTCTCGGTTGTTCCGTCTGTCGATGCTTCCGCACAGGCGTTCTGGGAACCTCCGTGAAATCCGGCAATGGTGTTCGCAGTCGTCGGCCAAACAGCAGTTCACCTGGCGATCGACCGTCTTCCAGTGGACACGATCTGTAACTGAGCAATCCAAGCCAGAAGTCGTCTCCCCCCTCGGTTGTTTTTTTAAGGATGCTTTTAACCACCTGAACCCCCTTTTCGGCCAAACCATTTGAGCGTGGAAACCGCGGGCTCGAAGTAACATGCTGAAAATCGTATTTTTTTGAAAAGAGCAGGAACTCGCGGCTGGAGAATTGCGGTCCATTGTCAGTGCAGACCTGCATAGGTATTCCGTACCTTGCAAATATTGCGCTTAGTTTATCAATTACACCGGCCGCCGACGTGTCCTGTAGTTGCTCTACCTCTGGAAAATTAGATAACGCATCGTATGCGCAAAGGTACGACTTCCCAGCACACTGGAAGATGTCTACACCTATCCTACACCATGCATGCGCAGGCACTGGGCGGATGAGAAGGGGTTCGCTATGTTGCCGGTATGCGTACTTCTGGCACACTGAGCATTTTTTCACCAGATTTTCGATATCGGTGTTCATACCGGGCCAGAAAATCAAGCGACGCGCACGTTCCTTACACTTATTTAGTCCCATATGGCCATCATGGATTCTTCGCAGCGTTTCTTGACGCATACTGGTTGGCACGACGACCTTGCAGCCTTTTAGTAGCACCCCGCTCACAGTCGACAATTCACTTCCAAAATGCTTAAACCGGCCCTGTACTGGTTGGTTATTCTGGAGGCAAGTAACCACACTTTGCAAGTAGCTGTCCTTTCGCGTTTCCTTTGATAGGCGCTCTAACGTGGCATCGCTTACCAGTGACGACACAACACTTACGGCGTGAACTTCAACGGCTTCGTCTGCTTCGTCCTTTTGAGGTTTTCCGACAGAGGCACGCGACAGCAGGTCTGGCAACACGAACTGCTTTCCTGGAACGAAATGCAGTTCGAAATTGCATTTGAGCAAACGCAAAAAGAAGCGCTGCAGTCTCGGTGGCATGTCAGCGATTGCCTTTTTCGATATATTGATCAGGGGGCGGTGGTCTGTTTCGAGGATGACCCTGCGCCCGTACACAAAATGGTGAAATTTCTCGCAACCGTATACCACAGCCAGTGCCTCCTTCTCAATCTGAGAATAACGTTTTTGGGTTTCAGAGAGTGCTCGCGAAGCGTACGCGACAGGTTTCCAAGCTTCCCCGTAACGCTGTAGCAACGCTGACCCGACGCCGTTTTGCGATGCATCCGAAGAGATTTTAGTGTCACGCACGGGGTCGAAGATAGCCAGAACAGGCTGGCTACTTAAGGTGGCGCAGATATGGTTCCACTCTGTGGCATGGTTAGCCGTCCATTCAAAAACACTGTTTTTCCTGATCAGGTCCCGGAGCAACTTAGTTTTTTCTGCAAGTGCCGGCACGAACTTTGCAAAATAGTTGACGACTCCTAGCATTCTGTGAACTCCTTTCTTGTCCTTCGGCTGCGGTAGATTTAAAACTGATTCGACTGAATCAGGGCTTGGCCGTATGCCGTTTTCGGAAATGACGTCGCCAAGGAAAGAAATTTCCGTGGCCCCAATTTCGCATTTTGAAGCATTGAATGTTAACCCCGCATTACGTGCGGACTGAAGGACTGCTCTTAGCCTTTCGTCGTGCTCCTTTCTTGAGGAGCCCCACACTAGGATGTCGTCGACATACACACATACGCCAGGAATTCCGTCAAATATCTCATTCATGTACCTTTGAAACACTTCGGACGCCGAGGCGATGCCGAACGGAAGCCTGAGAAAGCGATAACGGCCAAAGGGAGTCGAAAACGTACAGATTCTGGACGTTTCTTCATGCAGTGGTATTTGATGAAAGCCGGATTTTGCGTCTAGTCGTGAAAAATAGCGCGCTCCCGCAAGCTCGGCTTCGATATCATCGCGACGGGGCATCTGTAAGTGCTCCCGCTTAAGACCTTCATTAATTCTTCTAGGATCCATACATACCCGTAGGTGACCGTCCTTCTTCTTGACAATAACTAACGGACTTACCCAGTCCGTCGGGGCTTTAACTTCGGCTATGATGCCAGCCTTGAGCATCCGGTCGAGTTCAGCCCGCAGTGGTTTGAGCAGGGCCAGGGGTACTCGTCTAGCCATTTGAACAGTAGGTACGGCGTCTTGTCGCAAGACCATTTTGTGCAGGCGCTGAAGGCATCCGGTACCGGTGAAGATGTCTTTGTATTCCTGCATGAACTCTGGAGAACCCGTTATTATTGCATCGACTGACCTGACGAAGAGTCCCAGGCGTTCGCTTGCTTCGAGACCAATAATAGCGCGTCCCTTCTTTACAAGGAAGAAGTCGACTTCAATCGCCGTCTTGCCGACTGTGACCTTCAATCTGGCTACTCCAAAATGCTTGATGACTCCTCCCCCATATGAGCGTAGTACTGAGCAGCTTTCTCTTACTTGTGCCGCCGGCTGTAGTGTGCGGTACATATTATGTGGCAAAAGGTTGGCTTGGGCACCGGTGTCCACTTTCAGCTTCATGTACCTGCTGCCGACTTGTGCCTCCACTACCCAGTCACGATGGCTCTCGATGGTATCTACGGATACGTCAAGAATCGTGAAGTCTTCATCAGCACTGACCTCGGCCACTTGTCTCTTGCATGTCACAGCAAAGTGGTTCTTTCTTCCGCATCGCCTACAGTTGCGTCCAAACGCCGGACAATTTCTGGAACCGTGCTCCCGGTCACACCTACTGCATTTAAATGCTGCGGACGCACCAGTTTCCACTGGCCTGGTCTGGACACGGTCAACTTGGCGCTGCTCGCGTGCCCAAATTTGATTTTGTGCTTCTGACAATTCGGCAGCTTTGCACACCTGCTCAGCTTTAACCAGTGTCAACTCCTTGTCCCGTAGCAGCTTCTGGCGCACTTTGTCGTCACTGGTTCCAAATACAATTTGGTCGCGGATCATTGAATCTTCCATTACGCCAAAGTTGCATGATTTGGCCAGATGCCTAAGGTCCCTTGGGCTCACCTTCTGCCTGCACTCGTCGTCGAAATAGGTACCGCTCATGTATTTCATTCACCTGCGCCGCGCAGTACTCATCAAACTTCTTAATAACGGTGGCATAGTCCCGTCTTTCGGCGTCTTCCGTGAAAGTAAAGTTGTTGTAGATTTCCAACACATCGTCGCCTCCCAAACTGAGCAGCAGGGCCGTCTTCGTGCTATCCTCCCGAGGCTTTTCCCTGGGATCCGAGGCTTCTAGGAAAAGCTCGAATTTTTGCTTAAAGAGCTTCCATTGTTTGGCAATGTCGCCACTCAGGCGTAATGGCTCGGGAGGCTTCAAGAATTCCATCACGGATGCATATGGTTGAGCTGCACTTCTGACACCATGTTTCGTAGCTTTCGTACAAAGAATGCACTCGAACCATGTGTCAGTCAACAAAGAACAAGGTTGGTTTATTTGCGCCGCTATTTATACGTTTAGGTGGGTGAGCATCGTTGGTGAGCATGCGTCACAACGTTTCTTTATCAAGTACGATACCTTTATCAAGTACGATACAAAGTGGACGGGGGGACGACCGCCTTTGTAGCTCAGTTGGTAGAGCATCGGACACGACATCCGAAGGTCGTGGGTTCGGGTCCCACCGAAGGCAGGTTTGTCTTTTCGTCCACTTTAATTCCTTTCTACTTTGTCCACAATTACAATACCACAAATAACTTCCCCTATGCTTTCCTGGGCTTCATTGTCGGTTTGCTCATTAAGTTATAAGGAAGGGCGTTCGGCAAGGGCACACAATCTATTGAATGCTTCTCACATGTGTACAAGAAGTATTTAGAACATTGGATTGTGAACACGTAGCTTAAGTATTAATGGGGAATACCCCAGTAACGTCAGATTTGCTGATAATATTGCCTTGCTAAATAACTAGGGAGATGACTGACAAAACATGAATAGTGACCTAAATAGGCAAATTGGAACGGTGGGCCTGAAAATCAATGTGCAGAAAACTAATGTACTGTTGCCTTGGGCGAGCACAGCGGTTTGAGATAGGTGGCGAGGCAATGGAGCGGTGAGCGAATATGCCCACGTAGGCCAGGTAGTGACCCCCCTGATCCGAAACAAGAGGTTCAGATAGTTAGCAGGATAAGATTGGGATGGAGTGCATTCGGCAAGCATTGTCAGACATTTAATGGTAGCTTACCGTTGTCTCTGAAGAAGAAAGTGTATAACAACTGCATCTTACGGTACTCACCTACCGGGCAGAAACTTGCCGCCTCACTAAAAGGGTTCAGCTTAAATTGAGGACGACGCAGCGACCTATGGAAGGAAAGATGGTAGGTGTAACCTTAAGAGACAAGAAGAGAGCGGAGTGGGTTAGGGAACAGGCGCGTTTGAGGAACATATTAATAGAAATAGACGCGGGCGGGGCACGTAATGCGAAGGTAAGAAAATGGTTGCTCATTAAGGGCAACAGAGTGGATTCCTAGAGAAGCAAAGCATGGCAGGGGACGTCAGAAAGTTAGGTCGGAAGATGAGATCCGGAAATCTGCAGGAATAAATTGGGCACAGTTAGCACAGGAGCGGGATAATTGGAGATCTATGAGAGAGTCCTTTGCCCTGCAGTGGGCGCAGACAGGTCGATGATGATTATGATGAGCGACTTCAATTTCCATTGCTACCGGCTGCTTTATATGAAATAATGCGGAGGACTGCCTGCGCACTACATTCCCGAAACATGTTGAATACACAGCTTCCTTTGTGCGACTGAACTGTGGGAGGGAGATGAAAGGACTCGCGTGAGAACTTGCGACCACGCGTGTAAGACGGTCGGCTCTGTTTATTGTATAGCCAAAGTACCTCCGCACAGCTCTCGAGTGTGTACACACAATTCCTGAACAACGACGTCAACGGCGCCTCTAGTTGCCAGGTAAAAAAGGCCTCCCTCTCTGTAATGGGAAGCCCGCTACGTTAATAACACACCAGTGGAAAATAGCGTTTTGCGTTACCTGAAGCCTTCCTGGAGGTAGACGGCGTCAATGCATATGTTATTCATAATTCTGCGGCTTTGCGTCCCAAAACGACGATATGACTATGAGAGACGCCGTAGTGGAGGGCTCCGGAAATTTCGACCACAGCGGTGTCTTTAACGGGCACTGACATCGCACAGTACACGGGCAACAACATTTTGCCTCCACCGAAATGCAGCCACCGCGGCCAGGACGCGATCCCCTGACCTTCGGATCAGCAGCCGAGTGCCATAGCCACTAGACCACTGTAGCCGGGCCAATGCATATGTTACAAGAGATCATCCACCAAATACTCATAGAGTAGTTTTAGATTACTGTCTACCAAAATGTCATAGTCCATGACACCCTGCAGGATTAAATTCAGGAAACACAAGGTCTTTTGTGCTCCCAAAGACGTCAAAGTAGTTCTCCACAGCAAGGATGACTCAATTTACATTGTACGAAAGCCGTTTCGCGGAGTTGCGAACGCTATCACACACTTCCGGGAGCACCAGCTCTACGCTAGTGAGATCGAAAACACAAAACTATGTCGAGTTTCTCTGTAAGTGCGGCACCGCAAAGAAACGTGTATAATTACTGCGCCACAGACATTTATCATACTAACCACGACGGTTGAATTTGAACACGTTAGGTTCGCTGTATATTTGACAATGCTAAAGCGTTCTGCTACAAGCAGTAATCGGATATTCCGTAACTAAAAACCGACGACTATTCTTCGCTCACCTGTTTACAACTCACTGACAATGGTATTTTAAGTATCAAGATATATTTAGGAAGTGTGGAGCCACAAAAGCTATAAAGCGTTTACGCATATCATGTCCGCCTGTGCAAGAAAAACCTCTTGTGGCTAAAATCTCGCACTGTGCTTCGAGGCTGCTATTAAGTAAATGTTATCCTGGGACAATAAAAACGAACACAAGGGTCATAAATACCCCTTATTTAAAGTTTATTCTTGCTTAATCTCTATTGGAGAATAAGGTGCCAAGAAAACGCGTACAGTAGTAAATGTTTTAGTGTGACCACAACTGTGGTCACTTCTCGTGCGTAATTTAGCGTTAAGGCTGTCTCCAAATATATATGTGCAGTACAATATTTCTATGTTTATCGTATTCTAACGTTGTTCTATCATTGCATAGTCCTATTTTGCATGCTTTCACGAGAGAAAAGGGTAGAGGTTCCCGAACTTAAAGCAACATACAATACCTCTGCACATTGTAACCTGCTTATTATGCCAAAGAATTTTTTTAAGATTACACTTGCATTTAGTTAGTGATAAGGCTGTCTGTGGAAGCCATCCAGTGCTCCCGGGCCTGACGACATAACTACAAAGATTCTTAAAGGTACTAGGGACATCTCATGCCAGATATTACAAATGCAAGGGGAATTGTGCGAAGACGGTCGATGTGCGTGGCGAAATCGGGGGAGAACACGACGACATCATCAAGATAGCATAAGCATATCTGCCATTTTAAATCCCGTAAAATGCTGTCCATCATGCGCTCGAATGTTGCTGGCGCGTTGCAAAGACCGAATGGCATGACTGTGAATTCGTAGAGACCATCCGGTGTGACGAACGCTGTCTTTGGTCGATCAGTCTCGGCCACCGGAACTTGCCAGTAACCCGATCGCAAGTCAAATTCAAATTTTTTTTTTTCAAATTCAAAAATTTGTTTTATTGTTTTCTTGTACAAGAAACAAAAGGATGTTGGGGCTAAAGGCATTTAGCCTGACAAAGGTCCCAACACCCTTGTACACAGTTCGTACAGCACCAAAAAAAGAAAAAAAATTACAGTTTTTTGCGTCATTCAGACCATCATGCACAAAAGAAGCAATAGAGAAAAATATAACTGACAAAAAGTTCATGTTATATTGAAACGTAGTTTTGACTATACAAAACTGGTACATAACATACTCGAATAACAATCACTCAAGAAAAAATTAGACTAATACATTAGAGACATGTGGTACATAACATTGTTGGGTAATACATTAAATATCAGTACAAGTTTCCATCGTCGTACTACGACCATTGCATACATCAGTATATTTTACGAGCCATCATACCGTATGTTTTCCTGCATTAGCACTTCCTTGACGTGTACCTTAAATGTTTTTTCTGTGCAATGAAAGTTAAGCTTATGTTCTAATTTGTTTAATATGCAAGTTGTTTGATAGGTAAAAGTTAGTTTACCATAATTTGTTCGTGTTCGTTGTGGACGGCGTAATCTTTGGCGTATCGGGTAGTTGTGTTGTCTAGTTTCTTCGTTGTGCTGATACAATTTTTCCCTGTATATGATTTGTAATATTTTCATGTAAAAGACTTGATCAGCCCGAAGCATATGATGTCTTTTAAATAAAGGTGCTGTCCTCAAGTTTGCGTAATTTCCTTGGTGGTTGCAGTAAAGGCGGAGAACTCTTTTTTGCAGTAGTACAAGTTTCTTGTAGTTAGTTTTGGTAGTTGTCCCCCACACCAGAGCTCCATAACACAGCTTAGAATAAAAAAGGCAATTGTAGAGTTGTTGTTTCAGCCATAGGGGAACCAGTTTAGAAATTCTGTACATAATACCAATACTTTTTGATAAGTCTGTACACAGTTGGCTAATGTGTGCGTTCCAGCTTAACTCTTCATTAAATGTCACTCCAAGAAATTTCTGGTTTGTTACTTGCTGCAGTTTCCTTCCTGCATAAGTAATGGTTAATTCCTTATCGATGAATGTATTGCGTGACCTGAATATAATATATTTCGTTTTTTCAGCGTTTAATTGCAATTTATTTTGGTTCATCCAACAAGCTAGTGATACAAGGTAGTGATTCACACTGTGTTCTAATTCATTCAAGTCCTGTGATTTAAAAAATAGATTGGTGTCATCAGCGTACATTATCAGCTCGGGTGAATCAGGTATATTAACTATATCGTTTACGAAAATTATGAATAATAATGGACCTAGCTTGGAACCCTGCGGAACGCCTTGTTCAAGCGTTAGATAGCTTGACGAAACATCCTGCATACGTACGAATTGTTGACGGTTATTTAAGTAGCTTTCAAGCAACCGATTTGCGACGCCCCTTATTCCGTACTTCTCCAATTTCCGTAACAAAATTTTGTGATCTATAGAATCAAAAGCCTTCTTTAAATCTAAAAATAGACCAAGCGTATAGTTTTTGTCTTCAATATTTTTTATTATTTTATCTTTGATATATAAAAGTGCTTGTTCAGTGGATTTATTCTTTTGGAAGCCATACTGACTCTTTGTAATTACCTTGTGTGTATTAAAAAAGGTAACTAATCTGTCGTAAATTACATGTTCGTAAATTTTTGAAAACACAGTTAAAATAGATATTGGTCTGTAATTACTAAATTGTCCCTTATCACCCCCTTTGTGTATTGGTGTAACTCGGGCTATTTTCAATTCTTCTGGGAAAATTCCATCAGATAATGTTAAATTCAGTAGATAAGCTAGCACTTCGCTAATTTCATGCGCGACATGTATTATTACATTCGCAGTAATTTCGTCTATACCCGCGGCTACATTTCGTTTTAGTTTTCTTATTACTTCTACTACTTCGATAGGATCTGTTGGCCTCAGGAAAATAGTTTCACTGACCTCGCTTATAACTACACCATCCTTTCTATTGCTTTCTGCACCAGGTGGATAAGCTCCTGCTTTTATAAAGTGTCTGTTCATATCGTCAACTAATTTTATGTTTTCTGATGCCGTCAGGGCTGTGCGGGATTGGCTACCTTTTGTTCTTCCTGCTAGGTTGTTCACTGTTTCCCACATTTTTTTTTGGTTGATTGCGCAGCCGATAAAAAAGTTGCTCAAAGTACGCGTCTTTGGCCTTTTTTATATCGCTGTTTAATTTATTTGTGTATTTTTTGAACTCCTTTAGCACTTCTTGATCACGATTTCTAAGAAACTTGTGAAATATTGAATTCTTATGCTTTATACGTTTATATAAGTTTTTATCTACCCATGGCGTTCTTGCTTTTTTGTTTCTGCGATGTGCTTGTTGCAATGGAAAAGAAATGTCATAGTAATCACGCATACGCTGCAAGAAAATACTGTAAGCCCTCCCAGCATCGGATTCACTATAAACATCTTGCCATCGTTCTTTTAACAGCAACAGCCTAAGATTCTCCAATGTTTGGTCATTAATCTTGCGATGAAAGTGATCTTGGCGACTTGCATTTCCGATATTGTAGCTCATTTTGATTACGCAAAAAATCGGAAGATGATCGCTTACGTCTGAAACTAGAACACCTCCTTTGATGTCACTACTGCATATATTTGATAGGCATACGTCTATCAAAGTAGCAGAAGTTGCCGTTACTCTTGTGGGTAAATCAATAAGGCTTTTGAAAGCATGACAATAAACAAGATTACTTATCTCGTGTGACCATGTGTCTTCTGAAATCATATTTATGTTAATGTCACCCATGATAATGGAGAGTTCACTTGCTTGGTGTTGTTGTTTAAGTAACTGCTCTAAAAAATTACTAAAATTGATTTTTTGCCCACTCGGGGGTCTGTAAATTACAGATACTATTGTTTTCCCTATTCGCAATGTTAAGCACTCGACATCCTCATTTATTTCTGAGAGTTCTTCAGCCACAGAGTAGGAAAGGGAGTCTTTAACATATATTGCCACTCCGCCACCTTTCTTTTTGTTCCTCACCAGGTGTTCAGAATGATAGCCAGAAAAAAATGGTGTTTGTTCATGTGCAGTCATCCAGGTCTCGGTTATACAAATAATATCGAATTTTACTGCTGTTGATTCGAAAAAGATGCTCAGATCTTCCGTTTTATTCCTCATGCTTCTCGCATTAACATGTACTGCTCTCAAAGCATTCTCTTCATTGAACTCTTTCGCAAGTCTACCTAAGGTGTAGTATCCATTTTGTTTGTTTTCGTTTGCCATTTGGAAATGCCTCTCAGACTGTGCCCGTCTGTTCTACTGCTGTCATTTTGGAAAGATCGTCTAGACAGGTTATGCGCAGAATAGGAGTGTTGTCATCCCTTCTTGCGCATACTTTGCCTTTTGACATCCAAACATACTTCCACGTTACTTCTCTCTTTCTTTGTTTTGCGGCTGCAAGCAATTTCTTGTTCGCCTGTGTCAGGTGCTCATTGACGAACACATCATTTGTAGTCTGATATCCCAATGTTGCTGCATTTAACTTCTTTTTCCTTGCCATTGTGAAAACCTCATCTCGCTTACTTCTTTGAACAAAACGAACAATTATATTCTTTGTTCCTGCCTTCGGAGTCTGCACCCAATGGCAGGTGTCAATATCAGTCGGACTAATCGTGGCACCAACGCATTGCCCTATCCGTTCCACAACTTTTATGGGATCAGTCTGTTCTGTTATTCCCTTAATTTCCAGATTGTTCATGCGCTGATACTGCTCCATTTCATCGATTCGTTGTGACAGTCTTTCATTTTCCGTTTTTAATTTTCTGTTTAGGGTTGTCATCTCCCTTACTTCCTCTCTGAGTGCAGCAATCTCTTTGCTCAGGCCTTTCACATCATCGCATGTGTCCGAGCAATACTTTATGCTGTCCTTCAATTCCCTCATCTCTGTTCTCAGGTCACGCTTCAGATTTTCAATTAGCTTCCCAACCTCTTTTATATCAGATGGTGCCATGATTAGTAACAAGAATGGTAGCACAAGAGAAAAAGAGGACACTTTGTTCGGCAGCAGTGCGTCTCGAAAAAAACAAAAGCTACGCAGTAAAAAAAATTCTCACCTGCAATTGCAGACAGCTCAGATTAGATGCGTGCCGTAGTCGCACTGCTGCCGAACTGTTGAACGAGTCGATCAGTCCGTCATATTTGAAGCAGCGTCTCGGTGGGCGTAGTTGCCAGTCCGTAGGCAGTCACGTGGCTTGGTATGCTCGTTGTCTTCCTTGCTTGGCTTGTATTGGTCGCCACATTGAAGGACGACGCTTCTATGCTCCGCATGCGATGGTTGCTGCTGTCCGAGATACCTGCAATTGCAGACAGCTCAGATTAGATGCGTGCCGTAGTCGCACTACGGCACGCATCTACGGCACGCACTACGGCACGCAGGCACTACGGCACGCACTACGGCACGCAGAAGAAAAGAACTCGGCGCCTTGCAGACAATCGAGAGCGTCGTCGATGCGAGGAAGAGGGTAGACATCCTTTCTAGTAATTTTGTTGAGACGTCGGTAGTCCACACAAAATCTAATAGAGCCGTCTTTCTTTTTTACGAGTACAACAGGTGAAGACCAAGGGCTACAGGAAGGCTCGATCAGTCCTCGCTGAAGCATCTCGTTAACTTGGTCCGTAATGATGCGACGTTCCGTTGCTGACACACGGTAGGGGCGCTGCCGGAAAGGCGGGTTAGTCCCAGTGTCTATTTTATGCACAGTGGTGTTCGTTCGGCCTAAGGACGCGTGAGGGAAATCAAATGAGGTTCTGAACTCGTTGAGAAGGGTGGTAAGCTGCGCCTGTTGATCGGGAGCGAGGCCACTGTCGATGGAACGGTAGAGTGCATCCGAGGACACGTCATCTGAAGCACGGTGAGGAGTCAGCGCGTTCAGGTGAGGGTTGGACTGGTCTCACGGGAATCAATGGGCACGATTACATCACCGTCCACAGAATGAACGTGGCCAAGTGTCTCATTACGGCGCAAGGTTATAGGGCAAGGGTTCGTGTTACAAACAAGTATGCCAGCGTCATTCCGATCAAGTGCCAGCGCGGCAAATGGCAGCGACGTGTGGTGGCGACGAATAAACAGGTCGGACGGCGTGAACAAAACAATAGAGTGAGAAGGTGCAGCACTTAAAACAGGAACCATGACGGCGCTGAGAGGGGGGACGTCAGTGTCACTAGCAACGCCAAGCTTGTACACACCAGGTACGGCTTGATCAGCAGGGGGAGTATCGGGAAATGAAGCTAGTTCCAGCTGAGCGCGAGCGCAGTCAATAACAGCGTGATGGCGCGACAAGAAATCCCACCCGAGGATGACGTTGTGGGAACACGAAGCGAGAACAAGAAACTCGATATGGTACAGTACGTGTCGAATGAAGACTTTGGCGGTACATATGCTGCAACAGGTCGAATTCGCTGTGCGCTTGCAGTACTGAGAGAGAATCCCGAAGGTGGCGTCGTCACTTTACGAATAGAACGGCAAAGACTCTGACTTATCACAGATATAGCGGCACCAGTATCCACAAGCGCAAGAGTTGGTACACCTACGACGAATACTTCGATAACATTGGCGGGAGACAGGCGAGGACTTGCACGGGTGGACGACGACGCAGCTCGTGCCTCCGGAGCTGCGGCAGTCAGTTTTCCGTCTCAGGCGTAGTGGGTCGGCGACGCATGGGTGACAGTGACCGGCGTCGCGGTGAGTGTGAACGACGGGAAGGGAAGGGCTGAAAATCGGAAGAAGGCTGGGGGTCGCGGGTGTGCACTTCTGGTGGCGGATCGCGTTGAATGTGGTATGGCGGCCGGAAAGTATACTCGGGGTAGGTCCAGGTGCTCGGGGTCGCTGGAAGTCGTCGACGGCAGAAGCGTGCAACATGACCTGGAATCCCGCAGGCGTAACAAATTGGTTTGTTGTCAGGAGTGCGCCAGGGATTTCCGTGGTACGGCTGCACACCAGTAAATGGTGTTGTCGGACGTCGAACAGGTAGAGCGGGCGGCGCTGACATTTGACGCGGTGGCTGTGCAGCAGCAGCCGGATACGTCAGTGGCGCGGCGACAGGTGTCGGCTGAGGGGCGGGTGGCAACGCTTCGGAGATTTGGTCCTGAATTACCTGTCGTATGGTCTGCGTTAAGCAATGCGTAGGAGTTTCCGTGGGCGGCAAGTGCGATAAACACGATAGTTGTCGGGCCACTTCTTCACGCACATACTCCTTGATTTGCGACAGGAGCGTGGTATTTTCTCCGCCGACAGTCAAAGAGGCGAGAGAATCCTCTGGGGTTGCCTGCCGCCGAGCTAAGACGCGTTGTTTGCGCAATTCGTCGAAGCTCTGACACAAGGTGGCCAGCTCAGATACGGTTCGTGGGTCTTTTGCCAACAACATTTGAAAGGCATCGTCGTCTATGCCTTTCAGTATGTGTTTGATTTTATCCTGTTCAGTCATCGAAGGGTTGAGGCACTTGCATAGGTCGACGACGTCTTCTATGTAGCTCGTGAACGTTTCGCCCTGTTGCTGCGCACGTCCGCGCAGGCGTTGTTCAGCACGGAGCTTGCGTACTGCAGGACGGTCGAAGACCTCGGCAAAGCGCTTCTTAAAAGCAGCCCAGGTGGTCAAAGCGGATTCATGGTTGTGGAACCAAAGGTCGGCAACGTTCTTTAGATAGAAGGGAACGTTCTGTAGTTTTGAGGGGTCGTCCCACTTATTGTGTCCGCTAACCTTTTCGAACGTGGACAACCAATCTTCGACATCCTCGTCATCCGCCCCGCTGAAGAAAGGGGGATCGCGCTGACGCAGCGCGCCAGTTACGATGACGGGTGGATATTGGGCCATGGATTGCTGGTTTGGCTGGGCTTGCTGGATGTTTTCTCCAAGCATGGTTGGGGCGATGGGCAGTTTCCGGCTTCGGAGTTCCAGATTTGAAGACCCAGCACCTCCACCCCTTTGGAAGGGGTTTTATTGGCGTCCAGTAGCAGCGGTCAGGCGCGTCCACTGAGTAGCAGCGTTCACTAGCAGGGGTCCGCCTCGGCACCAACAGCTCGCGCTCTAGGCTCGCACCTCTTGCCTAGGCAGCATCCCACTATATTCCGTGGGTTCGTTCCTCCCCACTACACAAATAATTTTTAGCCATTCAGTATGCACTTCTTCAATTCCAGATGATTGGAAATTAAGCAAGGTCGTGCCCGTCTTTAAAGCCGGCGATTGTACTGATCCATCGAACTACCGACCAAGCTCATTAACGTGTATTGCCTGTAAAATGCTAGAACATATCATTTATTCTCAAGTCGCTTTTCACCTGGACAAAAATTCTTTTTTTCCAAGCAACATGGTTTCCGCTCTGGATTTTCTTTCTATACCAAGCTTTACGAATTCACCACTGACCTTAACTTTAACTTAGATTCGTTATTCCAGACTGATATTATCTACTTAGATTTTCCTAAAGCCTTTGACCGGGTCCGACATCAACGTATGATGGCTAAACTTTCCTCCCTATCCTTAGATCCTTTAATATTGTCCTGGATTTCTTCTTTCCTTTCAGACCGCACTCAGTTTACTGATATTGGCAACCACCGCTCCAATTTATCTCAAGTTTTTTCAGGCGTACCTGAAGGCTCTGTCCTCGGACCACTTTTATTTTTAGACTTCATTAACGACCTTCCTACTGATATTTCATCCACGATTCGCCTATTTGTAGACGACTGCGTTCTTTATCGCCGCATAACTTCGACCACTGACCAGAAGTTGCTGCAGAGAGACCTAAATGTAATAGAATCTTGGTGCGCCCTATGGCTGATGAAGCTAAATGTATCAAAATGCAAGAGCATTCATGCACCCGGCGCGGGAGAGGCAAATTCAGAGCAATAATCATGGCGGGCAACACTAATGAGCTTGTCGTTTGGCAGTGGAACTGTGCCAGTTTCAAAACGCGCAGGGCTTCGCTGCAGCAGTTCGTCGCTTCTCAGGCGGTCAAACCGCACGTAATTATCTTACAGGAAACTCTCGGTGAAGCGCTAACCTTCCCGGGCTATCGAGTTGTCTCGGTGCGCGAGGAGGGAAAGCGGGGTTTGGCAACCTTGATCGCAAGAAAATGCTCCTTTCAGGAACACAAACTACAGCTGGGCAAAAACAGGGCCCGAACAGCTGGCTCAGAAACAGCGTATTTATTCTGAATGTCTACAGCTCGCCGTCGGACATCCGGCAAGCGTTCGCTTCGATCATGACAAAAGTGGTGACTCTGGCTAAGGGGGCCCCCATCGTGGTAGCGGGAGGCTTTAACGCTCCGCACGACGCTTGGGGCTACCTTAGGCGAACACCCAAGGGCAATAATCTCCTACAGGCGGTATCGGACTGCTCATTGGAACTGATTACGGATCCGCAGTTCCCGACAAGAACGGGCACGTCGGTAGCCCGAGACTCGACTCCGGACTTGGAGTTCGTCAAGAACGGTCGTACAGCAGGGTGGAAAAATTTGCAAGAGAATCTAGGTAGCGACCACTTCGTGGTGGCTATTACCCTAGGTGTCAATGCGGCTCCCCTCAGGGAATTTAAGGTAACGGACTGGGATGCCTTTCGTAAATTGCGAAGGGAGGACCAAGATGAATACGGCAGCTTAGAGAGCCTTCTTGCAAGGCTCAAGGAGGATGTTAATGCTGCAACCAAGGTTGTCAAAACGGACCTGAAAGTTGATCGGATGGATTCTCACCTCGCGCACCTCTTAGAGGCCAAAAATTCCATCCTAGCCCGGTGGCGGACGCAGAGGCTCAATCGCAGACTCCGAAAGAAAATTGCGGAACTCAATCACGAGATCGAAGCTTATTCTATTGAACTATCCACACAGCAGTGGGACGAAGTATGTTCTTCGGTTGATGGACAGATGAGAGTGGGGGGCAAATGGAACCTCCTTAAACAACTACTTGATCAGTCGCAATCCAAAGGTAACCAGAGATTCGCTATTGACAGAATTGTACATAGTGAAAAGGCGAAAGGTGTGTCTGAAACAGCCCTTCTGCAAGGGTTAGCGGATACCTATCTTCCTCTGGGTTCTTCCGGTGACGCGGACTATCCTCGTTACCGGGGGGGAACGGCGGCGGAGCTGGACGCACCTTTCACTGAACCAGAAATTTGGGAGGTTCTCCAGGAGCTCAACGGACGCTCTGCACCGGGCCCGGAGGGAATCTCAAATAGGCTCCTACGTAACTTGGATAGTAAATCCATCCAGAAGCTAACCGAGGAAGTCAACAAAATCTGGGAGACGGGGCTTGTCCCCGAGTCCTGGAAGACTGCCTCCGTGGTGCTTATTCCAAAGCCAGGGAAACCTTTAGCACCGGAGAACATGCGGCCGATCTCGCTTACGTCCTGCGTAGGAAAGGTGGCTGGACATGCGATCCACAATAGGGTGTCCCGGTACATCGAAATTCAAGAGCTATTTCCGCAAAACATGGTGGGATTTAGGACTGCCCTATCTGCACAGGACGTCATGCTCCTCATTAAGAGACAAATTATTGACAACTACACCAGAGATACTAGAGGCATACTAGCTCTCGACCTGGCCAAAGCTTTTGACAGCATCTCTCACAAGTTTGTGCTTGAGGCAGTCTCGGATATGTGACTGGGACAACGTTTCCACGCATACGTTAGCTCCTTTCTCAGGGAACGCAGGGCTTCCATTAAGATCGGCCAACTAAAATCCGCGGAATTTACCTTGGGAGAGAGGGGCACTCCACAGGGGGCCGTCATCTCTCCTCTGCTCTTCAATATTGCCATGAAGGGCCTCTCCGAGCGACTCGCCACGGTTCGCGGGATTAACCATGCTCTCTACGCGGGCGATATCTCTGTGTGGTGCATGGGAGGGTCCGATGCCGAGGTAGAGCAGGCACTTCAACAGGCACTCAACGTCACGGAGGGCTTTCTAGTCGGTTCGGGATTGAGCCTGTCGCCTGCCAAGTCCGAGTTGTTACTTTACCGACCCACCCGACAAGGGATGAGGAACCTCACTCCTCTAGAGCACATTCCAATATCTCTATACACACGTGACGGGCAGAGAATCCCCAGGGTAGACTGCATCAGGGTGCTCGGACTGTTGCTGGAGTCGAAGGGGGGCAACTCGCAGAGTATAGCTCGCATCGCTTCCAAGACGGAGAACATGCTTAGGCTCATACTCAGGGTCTCGAACCGCAGGGGCGGGCTGAGCGAGAGCTATCTCCTTCGGCTCTACCATGCGTTTCTCATGAGCCACATTAATTACGTCGCTTCGGCGCTGCACTGGTCCAAAAGGGAAGAGGCAAAAATCGACGCACTAATGCGCACGAGTATAAAGCGAGTTCTAGGGTTGCCTCTCAGCACGAGCACCGAAAAGCTCATACAACTGGGCATGCATAACTCCCTCTCGGAGGTGATCGAGGCGCAGAAAATGGCTCAGGTAGTGCGCCTATCGTCCTTGCAGGCCGGTAGACGTATCCTGGAGTCCATTGGCTGCGGTCTTACACAGATTCGCGAACGTAAAGTGACTCTACCGTCTTCTATCAGAGGTACATTTGCCGTAGCTCCACTTCCCAGGAATGTCCACCCGCAGTACAATGTAGGACGCCGCATAGCTCGGGCCCGTTCCTTATTGAAGTCAGTTGCAGACATCCCGGACCTCGCTACGTTTGTCGATGCAGCACAGTACGGGCGTTCTGATCGCTTTGCAGTGGTGGTCTCAGTCGACCATAGTGGCAAGCTCCTATGTGCTGCGTCGGTTAGAAACGTTTCGGCAACGGTTGCTGAGCAAATTGCCATTGCTGTAGCAATGAAGGACGTATCGCGTCCAAATGTCTTCACGGAGTCGCGGTCCGCTGCCAGAGCTTTCGCCTCGGGCTCGATCTCGCGGGAGGCAGCAGCTATCCTCGGCCGCGAGGGGGCTGCCGGGTTTCACACCATAACATGGTTCCCGGCCCACATGGGGGCCAACGTACACCCCGATATCCCCAACGCCAATGAGTTTGCCCATGATCGTGCGCGAGGTTTCACTCACCGCGGCGGTCCCGGCGAATTCGCGGGCGGGGATGCCGGCGGGTACAGGGACCCGCTCCTCACTTTTCACGAGATCGTGACTCATTATCATCTCTCTCGGAGGGTCTTTCCACTTCATCACCCTAAACTCACTCGTCCGCAGTCCTCGGCCTTCAGGATGCTCCAAACGGGGTATTTCCCTTCGCGAGGCAGGTTTAGTAACTTCTCGCCGAACGTTGAACCGCATTGTCCGAACTGCGGAGAGGCTTACTGCTCACTAGCTCACATGCTCTGGCAATGTCCTGCGTTACGTGATACAGAGTTCAGCAAAGAAGAGGACCGGGAGGAAGCCCTGAGAAGCGGCGACCTTTCGGTTCAACTTCGGGCTGTCCAGAGAGCCTGCGAGATGGCGGAGGGCCACGGTCTTCCTGTCCCTGCGTGGGAGCGGCCCGCAACTGCTACAGGATCCCCCTAAAAGGGGACGTCCAACTGCAGTTTCTCAGGACAAAAATAAAGTTCTGTGCCTGCCTGCCTGCCCTATCAGCCTCTTTTCCTAATAGAATTAACACTTTCTAGAAGTCTGTGTTGGCACACGCTGTCTCAGCAGTGCAATAAAAGATATAATCTTAGTGTGTTGGATAGAGATTTCTTGCTTTTCATTTATTACAGACTAACGCACTCGCGACTTTCTCTGATATGACCTTTCACACATTATGGCCCACGAGTATACTACGCACATTTCTTAGGGCACGTTCTGATTATTATGTTGGATACAGCACTCAATATTTTGTGTCAGATGCTCGGCTTTTGTTTTTTTTCTTTTTTTATCAGGGCACAAGGCTTCCACAACTTAGCTGGCTTGGAACGTGCTGTTTGCACAGCATACTTAATGCCCATCTCCAACAACAGGAAAGGTCATGCACATACAGGATGATCAACATCTTAGGAAAACATTTTTAGTGCCACATGAAAAAAAAAAAACTTGGAAGGAAGAAGGAACAGGTTGAGCGCTAGACTTCAACTGGCTTTATTTTAAGAGAAGAGTAACGAATAACAGCATTTTCACATGTGTGCATGTGAGTTGTCAAAGCCAATTTATAGTGCAGATTTTAACGGCGGTATTTCATTTTCAAATAGAAAAACAGGTGTGTCACTAATACACCTCGTTCCTCGCTTTTTTATGTGCTACACCTCCAAAACTTCTCTTGCCAATGTGTCACCGCTCCTTCCAGTTGCCTTGGTCTAGCGTAATCATGGCTTACATCCACAGGTCATTCAATGGGGCGGGTAAATGTGTAACACCTCTTTTTTTACGGATAATTCGTGTTTCCGTGCTCGGACGTTGACACATCTGCCCGTTTGGCCCACGTAGGCTTTCTCACAAGACAGCAGTATTTCATACACAACGCCCTTTGCACAGTCCACGTACCGTATAGTGTGCTTTATCGCGCATCCTGACTTTGTGAGCGCGACCAATGTGCTGACGCAGTCTAGCTCACTTGCGTGGCGCCAATAAAACAACGGGCACACCAAACTTATTTGCGACTTTCTTCATGTTATGAGAAAGCTTGTGGACATAGGGTACCACTGCGGGCTTGCATCCTTTCTGGACAGGGCTGGGCATTTTCTTCTTTGTGCCCTTCACCTTCGGAAGAAGGGTTTTGGAGATTTGCGCCTATGACCGATCTTGGATAGCCGGCTGCATGTAGCCTCGCCAGTAGACCTGTCCCTGTTTGTCAACAATGTGACGTCACGCAGAGTATCGCCATCGATATCACGATGGACAAGTTTCGCACTGGTTGGCAAAAAGCTCCGGCGTCTCCAGCAGTTCATTCGGGCTTTGCGTGCGATGGTGCTGTTTCTTCTTAAGATTTTGCGCCAAGCAGTTTGTCAAAAAGCTGCAGGTTCGTGGAACGCAGTATCCCAACCGCTACACCATTTCTGAGTGGAAGAATGAGCCTAAACTACTATTCTAGCCACTGTACCTCAGCGTAGGCCAAACATTCGGTTTGAATATATCTGTGTGTGTCTCGCTAGCACGCCTGGCCCGTGCAATGCGGACGCCATGAGACGTGACTGATCGCTCAAAGCGTACAGCCTCACAATAGAAGACTATGTGCAGCCAGTGCTTGTCTGGAACTGGGGCACCCATGCTTTCCATTGATTATTGTTATTCGGAAATCAGAGAGGAAAAAAAACGCTGTTGCTGCTGCTTTTAGCCGCACATTTGGCACATTCTATAGCGCAACAACTAACCAGCATGCCAAAGCGACCAGGTCCACGTGCACATAACAAACCAGTACAAACTCGATCCATCCATACGGCACCATGGAACCAGACTGAACACTGCAATCTTTTGCCAACCAGGCATGGAATGCATGTTTTTCAAAGCAAGCGTGACACCATCATGGAGAACCACCGCCATGCCAGACGAGTTGTGGGAAGAGTCCACATTGTGCACTGTACCTGCATGGCAGGTTGAGTTGTAGCCTCATTTGCATTTCTTTTTGCTCAGCAACTAAAATTTTGTCCAGTCGAAAACAGGCCAGACTGATATGCATGTTTGTATTTCCCCGAGGAGTTGCACACGTGAGAGGGAAAACAAAGAGGCATGAGGGGAGAAGGGGACCGACTGGAGTGGGGGGCGGCCGTTCCACTGCCTTGTTGCACCCCCTTCCGCAATGGCATCCGTGGTTTGCCCTGCGTCCCACACGGCAGGCTCGTACCACAGAATCACGTTGTGTCAGCGGCGGGTGTGCTAGCACCTGTCGCTGACGCTCGTGGCTCGGGCAGTGGTGACACGAGCGAAATAGTGACAGCGCCGAAGGCGCACCGCGAAGCGGCGACATATGTTAACTTGCCCCCCAGTGACACGGGCAAACACGACAGGCACATACTACAGAAGTGCGTCGCTGACGCTCCTGGCTCTAGCAGTAGTGACACAAGCGAAACAGTGAGAGCGCTGAAGGCGCACCGCGTAGCTGCAACCTATGTTTACTGGCCTCCCAGTGACATGGGCAAACTCCGGCCACCTTGGCCGTTCAAACCTCCACCAAAAACGGGTGCAAGCCAACGGTGGAACAGCCGTCCCTCACGGGCTCTCCTCTCACTCTGCATTTTCCTCCTCACGGGTGCGACTACTCAGGGAATCCCAAATATGCGGCTGGTACTGTCTATTGCGTCTGAAAACAAAAAAATTTTTCTTGGGAGTGCTAGCCTAACCGAAGTAGCAGCAGAGTGAGTGCAAAAATCTGCACAACGTTCGGAAACACCACATACTGGAGGAGTGTTTCCATTTCAAAGTGCGTTTAAAATGCTCACATTTCTTTCTTTTTGTTTCAGTGCTAGTGCTCTTGAAAGCAAACATGGTAGCTACCAACGTGTGCTCATAAAATCGAGACGGGGCACCCGAGCTGATAAAATATACATGCTCACAAATGCTGCGGAAGCACAAATGACAAAAACACCTAAAAGCTCTAGGCAACAAGCTAGCCACATTGCTTACCAGTGATGAAACGTAATCCACAAATGTTGCTGCTCTCTGACGGCTGCTATTTTACACAGTGCACAGCTTGCACCCATGCTTTCCGCCTAATGTTTTCGTTCGGAGATCGAAGAGGAAAAAAAAAGAGAATGATGCCGATGTGAAGCCACCTGGTGTTGTTGACCAAGTTCTCTTCACTGAGTGAAGCGGCAAACAATTTTTAACCATTAGCACTGAGCAATTCACCGGAATGTCGTTAGCTCGGGCTTCTAAATACCAGGCATAAAGTGCCTTCTTGACTTTCTTGTGGGCAGGAGTTTGCACATGACAGGCCCCCAACGTTCGTTGCTCTGCCGCTGTTGCTTTTATGTCCACCTTGTTTTTTAACAATGTACTCGGAGCGCTCCTAGGAATCCCGAAGTATCCTGGCACTGCCGAACTTCTTTCGCCTGCCTCAACGTGCTGAATGGTTTTCAACTTGGTTTGCAAAGTCAAGGTGCTTGTGCTTCCTGACGCTGCTAGTGCTTGTTGCAGCCATTGCTACACGACAACTCGAAAATACCAGCAGTCCGCTGTGCCTTCGCACACCACACACAGCGAGCGCAAGACTAGTGCGTGATGGTAAGCGACGATGCCATGCCTCACTGAACTCCGTGGACTCCACCAACAAAGCACTCACCATTGCCACCTCCGAGGGCAACAGCAATGTACAAAAGGCACGAGTTGTGGTTGGCTAAGAAAATAAGAAAGGTGCAGGCTGTGGTTGGCTTATCAAAACTCACAAAAGAGTAAAAAGAATAAAGAATGGCGAAAGGGGGAGGCCATCGGCGCCTTCGTTCCCGCTTTTCAAACTCATTACTAAGGTAACTAGGGGAAAGAATGAGAGCGAAAAAACAATCTGTTCCGCAAGTCGGGACTACGCGCCCAGCAGGAGTACAGTCCGAGACCCCTCTCTCACATGTTTTTCTAGTACAGTAGAATCTCGATGATATGAATTCGTGGGGATCACGTAAAATATTCGTACCATCCCGAATTCGTATAAGCCAAAACAAGTTAAAGCTGATCATGAAGATGAATAAGAACTTTATTGGGGTCAACTACTTCTTGCTGAAAAGGGTCCATGATGTTCTTTTGAACTTTTTGAACTTCGCTGTCCCTCAAGAAAGCCGCCTTAAAGTAATAAAACCATGCTGCGGTTTCTTCACTCAAGCTGCCGGTGCTTACGGTGCGACGCAGTACACAGAGGGCGTCAAGGTTTTCCGATATTGACGGTAGGAGATCACACTCACCAGCATCTTCACCATCACTCTCAGACTCGGTATCCTTGGCCTCGTCGACCAATTCTTCGATGGGTCGCAGCCCACAGGTGGCTACGTTGTCGTCCACGGTGACGAAGTCTCGCGCCGAAGCTCGAGTTTCAGGTTCTCCCAACCCTCCATGTGCAAATCGTCGTCAGGCTCTTGGTTTTCTTCCGTCGGAGCCGCATCCGATTCCGCGAAACATCCACACTTGCGAAAGCAGTTTGCGATCGTGTCCTGGGTCACATTATCCCACACAAGGCCAAGAAATGTAATGCGTCAAGAAGGCTAATTCACATGTTTTCATCCTTGCGCTCAATATTCACCAGGAACTTCCGCACAAGCAATCCCTTGAAATGGTGTTTCACATTTCGGATTATTCCCGCATCCAGCGGCTGTAGACGGCTCGTGGTGTTTGCGGGCAGGAATCTTACGGCGACATTGCTGAAGTTGCAGTCTTTGGGATGGGCGGAACACTGGTCGACGAAAACCAATTTTTTCTGTTTTTCCATGCGATTTTCCGGTCCAAAGTCGTAAGGAACTTGCGGAAAAAAATCTGCAGTCGAAAATCTGAGTCATTCGCTCTCGTACGTGAAGCGGTCATTTCGCGCGTTCGTATCATCCGCAATGGCTGGGAAAGGTGTTTGTATAACACCGAATGACGCCGCATTTTGTACAACGTAGTCCATCCAAAACAACATTACATTCGTATCATCGCTATATTCGCATCAGCCGTAATCGTATCACCAAGATTCTACTGTGTTTTGGGTGTCAGTGGAGGTGCGATGCTGTGGAGATTACGGGATGCAGCGAGTGGCGCAACACACCTTGCACTCCGCGCACCGTTCAATATATCTGCTGGGGCGCAGAGTGTCGGAGCGGAACGAAAAACGAAAACGAAAAACGAAAAAAACGATATTTTTGACCGGAACGAAAACGTAACCGGAACGTTATTTATTATTTCGTTCCGGAGCAAAAACGAAATATTTTTAATCGTTTTTCGGTTCACGGGAAGACTTTACGATCCGGAACAACCGAGGTCATGCAACGTGAGCAATGATGCATAACTCTGGGTTCAACGTCAGCACGCATCTCGGGCAGGTGTTTCAAAGGAAAGATGCGTTGAAATAATGCAGGAAACCAAGAAAGAGGCAACCATAGCTGTTTGTATTAAATTCAAGCGGAGTTTCGCGTGCCTCTCACACAGGCCGTCGTGGAGAGGGCGTTGTCGTCGCTTATGTGTTGAAATTTTGAGACGAGCGCAAAGAGCGGCAACCGGAGCTGTACATGTTAGCGCAAGTGGCCCTTGGTGTGCCAGCCACACAAGTCAGCGTTGAGAGGGCATTTTCGGCGCTCACTTTCGTTTTGTCAGAGCAGCTGCCTCGCTTATCCGCGAGTACACTTGATGACCTGCTGCTTCTCAAAATCGCGTGCCCCCTTTGACGAAAATTCGGGATTCAAACTTGAGGAAAAATGAATACCAAGTTTTTGTTGTGTCCTTGCTTCGAAACTTTTTGCGACTTCCCTCATAGTCACACCGTGGCCTTATGACGTAAAACCCCAACAATTATTATCGCATTTTTATGTATTAGTTCAGTAACTTTTGCTGTTTTTAAAAGGTACTTTTAATATTAAGTATTTTGTTCATTCTTATTATTGAAAAAAATAACGTTATGAACCGTTACGGAACGTTTATTTTTCGTTCCGGAACGGAAACGGAACGGAACATTTTTCTGCGGAACGAAACGAAAACCGGAACGAAAAACATTTCGTTCCGACACCCTGTAAAATACGTTTGACATAAACCTATGAATTTCTATACTTTTACACAAAATTTTCAAGTTGATAATTTACGATTTCAATATAGCCAGAAATTTAATATATGTGGGTTCGATATATCCGTGTTCGACTGTACAATGCACTTAACCCATTTTGATTTACAGTGATAACTTATAACAAGCATTCTTGATGATCTCGCACAAGAACGCGGCAACAAACCATGGCAAGGTGTGTGTGGGCTGTACCCTATTGAAAGCCTGCAGTACATTTACAGCAGCGCCAATAGTTTTATAACACAAACACTGCTGGACAGACAGCTTAATGTGCTTACTATGATAAGGTTTTCACCTATAAGTTGCACTGGTGCATCGGTTGCCACCAGCATACCTTGGGGCTTTTCCTATGGTTATCTGTCCAAAAAGACACTGCCACACTTGCACTGAAATCACAGTCATTAGTTTACTAGTGTTTGTGGCACATTGGGCTGTCAACCAAAATGTGGCTCAGAGGTGTAGTTAACCTTTACACAACAAAAGGCAATCATAATAGGCACTAGTGTGTTGTATGGGGCAAGCCAGTTTGGATTAAGTCAGCATAAACATTGTAGTGTTGGCAATTCATAGCAATTATCTTTTATGCATTGGTTTGCCCAACAATGTATATTCTAACAAGTACCTTTTGTTCCTTTTAATCATGTGATCATTTCATTACTTTTTTGTGTCTGTGCAGGTCTCTTCAAGATGTTATGGTTTCCAGCGCAAAGCCACAGGAAGAGAAGGAAAAGATGTTTGCGGAACCTTGTGCCAGAAGTTGCTGATGCCCAAAGAAAATAGGATGCGATTAATTAATTCAATACGGGCAACTTCAATTAATGCAACCTTGATTTCATCAATTTAACTGTTCGAAATATTGATGCAAGAGGCAAAGAAACATGGTTGAATAATTTGGTGTGCAATTCACTGTGATAAGAACATGTCACTAAAATGAATGCGCACCTACATTTTATTGGCTTGAAGTATAAAACTAGAATAAAAATGACAAATGACATCGAAGCACCTAAAATACATGGAATTGAAATACCCACTTAATCATTTAGCAACAAAAACAGCACTGTGTATATATGACTCTGTCAAGAAGAGGAAGACTACACCAGTGAACTTGATCGTCTGAGAATAAAACTTCA
This sequence comes from Hyalomma asiaticum, assembly GCA_013339685.2. Lineage (NCBI taxonomy): Eukaryota > Metazoa > Arthropoda > Arachnida > Ixodida > Ixodidae > Hyalomma > Hyalomma asiaticum. The sequence continues at coordinate 232,365 of JABSTT010001981.1, forward strand.
TTTCAAAGTGTCTGTTACTGTCACTCTTGATCTTCAGCTATGAAATACAGCGAGGTGTAATAGGCTTAGTTATGCCCTTGATTTCCTGCATTTTTCGAAGGAGTGCCAAATAATTACAAAGTGGCACTGTGGGTACACAAACATGAGTGTAATTCGTGCAATTTTCCTCAATATCAACATGTAATCTGACTAGTTGGTGCTACCTTTATGCATAAGCAACCCCATTGTTTTGATGCGCTTTCACAAATGGACTAGAAGTGGTGCATCATAATTGTTGGCTGTAAACTTTTATTGCTGTTCATGGTGTTCACCTTGTGACATAGGGACTGGCTTGTGCAGCCCAAGCAACATTTTGGCATTGTTTTAAGTTCATGCATTACTATTCGGTAAATATGGCAACATTTATATTGTCAAGTACGATTTCGAAGTCTCCCTGCGGAGGTCTTAAAACTCTACATATGTGATCCACACATGTAAGTGTATGATGACTAGTGTAGCTATAATTATTTTGCTTTCTTGATCAAATTCACGAGGTCCCATACGAATGTATATGTGCCAGCTTGGACCTTTGTTCAAGATGATATGCAACAACTATTGAATTGCCAGGGATCTGAAATAGCTGCAACAGTATCAGTTTGCTCGAAAAGTTTGAGCACTAAGTTGGGAAGTGGGAAGGTCTGTAGTGCATGGCAGTGCTTGCTCCACTCGAAGTGCTTTGTTTACCTTTATGTTGAAGAAGCCATACTACTGTATGAGGATTTTACATGGGAACATTTTGTACAGCTCGTTTTAGTGTACGTGGAAATTAGCAATTAGTGTGTATTCCATTTAAATACAGTGGGTGCGTGCACATTACTGCAGACGGCTAGTGTGCTCAAGGCACTGCCACTGTGTTCAAGGGATTCTTTGACATGCCATGCTGTCGCAGCTGTGTCCGTTTCGCATTTCCTAGATGTAGGTGCAATGAAAAGCTAGTTGGGCATCTGGTTTGAGTGCAAGGCTTAGCCTTTTTTGTGCACAAAAGTAAAACATGACCATAATCAAAATTAAGCAACGTTTAATTGCACTGATTCATTACAGAATATGCAAATGAGTGCGCGACTGCCGTCCTTTCCATGCAGTATTGCGCCCCTTAGAATAACTGCGTGAATTGGATGCCTCTATAAACAGGCGTTCAAAATTCGCGCCTTTCCGGCTAGCGGAGGGTGAGGGTCAAGCATTCCTGCTTCCCCTCCCCCTCTTACAGCCACAGACAGGCTGCCCATAGGCTTACAGATTCCGGCCTGCAAACAGCCGCCGATATGCAAGTAGGACCGACAGGCCCCATAGGGCAAGATAACATATAGCTTACAGGCTCACAGCCCGATACTCTGTCGGAATTTTTGACTGGGTCCGAACAGTGTCTCATTGTTCATACTGGGCCTGATCAGCAAGAACGCTCATGCACCTTCTGGCGCGTTTATGAGGTCAGGAAGTGATCCTGCTGAGGTGCTGGGTGTGTTGCCAGCCGATAAAGTGACTTTTCGAACAGGTCAGACGCGTTGCGCGTGGGGTCCGCTACTCTGGTTTGCACGCAATCATTGCTTTCGTGGGGCATGTAACTCACCATTGCGTGCGAGCATAGGAGACTGCGGTCAGAGCTATCTTTTGTGGTGCAACAGACGCTGCTCATCTGAATGAAAGCACCTGCAAGCACTGTTCTCTATGATTGTAAACAGTGACACGCAGCTGGTATGGGGCGCGATTACTTAAAGCGCTGTACTAATATACCTGGGCACCATCTGGGCTTCCACTTTTGGACCGTTCATGGACATCTCTTTGTGCGTGGTGCTGTCGCTATGTTTGACCTCTGTTTAGACTGACCATGCATCTTTTTCTTAAGTATATACATAGGACACGAACTCTTGTATATACATATACGCTGCTGTCTTTCTTTCTGCGTACGTGTGTCTCCTGTAGAACACTGTGAATAGTTGTGAACATTCTCATGTGCCGCGATAAGTGCCAGTGAAGCCGTGCACCCTTGCAAGCTCACTTCTCAGAGAAAAGTTGTTTAAAATGGAACAACTTTCTTGGGTGAGGGGTAGTGTGATGAAAGACGAGGACGATGAAGGCAGCTACGTGAGCGGCGCATCGTGGCCAAAAGGTGTGCGCGTGGCGGCGGCGGCAGCGAAAAAGGAGGAAGCATGCGCGAGCAGGACAGCCGCCACGAAGGCAGAAGAAGACGGCGTTCGAGGAGCCGAGGTTTGAGGAGGGCTGAAGCGCTGGGCAGCCTCCGGACCGCTCCTACGAACGTCGTTGGCCGGCGACTGCTGCTCGACCGCGCCCGACGACCAGCGTGGCCGTAGCCTGCTGGCTTCTTGTTTCGGCGTGTGCTTGCGCTGGGCCGGCGTCCACTTCGTGCTGCTTCTGAAAGCCAGAGCCGCCACCACCGTTCGAGCTCCGCAACCTCTCCTTCCCGCCGCGTCCCTCAAACCACCACAACGACGACTCGTGCTACCGGCGTCGACATAGACGTGAGCTTGTGCGCATGCGCGTGACTTTGCTCTTTAAGAACGATTCATGGCTAGGACAGGACTTAACGTGTAGCTCGCGAGCGTCATTGTTTGTTGGTTTGCTTTTTTATACGTGTGTCTTGAGAGTGCCCATAATATATGTGTGTTGGCCTGCCATACCGCGTACCGCATCCATACTTCACCGCACCGCACGTGAACAAATGTGACGGTCCGCACCTTTCACTCTCTACAGATGGAAACGTTCCCCCGTCCTACGCGCGGTGCTTGCGTAACGTGCGTAAACCTATTTAACAGACTGTGCTTGCTGTTTGCCCTCATTGTACTAGAAAAAAATGCAATCTAGAGGTAACCAGAGCGAAGAACGAAGAATTTAAAGTCGCCCTAAGCAACAAGTTCGAGGCCCTATACGAAAACGTTGACGATGTAGAAGAAATAAACAAAACC